>CAJNRD030001117.1:13263282-13277293 GCA_905319865.3 Cotesia congregata | reverse complement strand
ATGAATTCAAGAACAGCTTGAAATTTATTGTCAATAAATCTTGAAACTGATACTGGGTCAGCTGCAATTACTTCACTTGCAGATAGTTTATCAAAGTGTGGAGTATTAATTTCCTTTATATACTCAATTAAATCATCCCAAAGCCATTCAGCAGGACTGACAGTAAAAAACCATGTTGCAGGTCCATAATGACGTGTCATACACACCAAATTGTTTCTAGGCTTACTCCAAAATTGTTCTGAATTTCGAAGTGGAGCAAACAGAGTTATTAAATTTGCTTCTAATTGACCATCTTTGAGATGTTTCAAATAACTTTGCGCTGTATATCTTTCACGAGCATTTGTAACATTCAGTGTATGATAAACACCTGCACCAAGTTGACGAATGTTAGCGTCATTTAATAAAAAGAATAAATATTGCTGGTTTAGACGAAAACGTGAATCAGCTGATTTTAATTTTGCTTTAATATATTCGAAAGCAGTTATACGTACTTCTCTTTCTTCACATTGACCGTTTTTACCATAAGGATATAAATCTGGAAAACATTGTAAGTCTAATGTTTTCAATCGATTATCTAATGCTTTTTCATTAATTTTTAACATTTGATACATATTTGTTGAAGTATCATTCTTTCTTTTATCGTGAAGAGGATATATAGTGTATTGTGCATATTGAGAACTCTCTGGATTTAATACTTGAGTAATCATAGCTTGATGTTGAGGTGTTTTACTTTTACTTTCTTGAATATCAATTTTATCAGTAGTCTCTTTGTCTTTTATTGAGGATGATATTTTACTGTAAGTATGATCACTAGAATTTATACTTCTGTCTCTGACAGATGACAATTTACTATAGCTGTGGTCTTTAGTGATACTATGATTTTCTCCACTAAGTCCTGTATTTTCTCTATTTTCTGACTTATTACTTAACTCTTCGACGTTTTGATTATCAAGAATCTCTTCTTTACCAACTATATTATTTTTTTCTTGTTTCATACTGATAGGAGTATTATTATCATTATTTTTTTCACCATTTATTGTATTTTCACTATTTTCATCTTCAGTCATTTCAAGTTGAAATAAAATATTTTTTGAATCCAACCATTCACGTAAATTTTGAGGGCATTGTGGTAATTTAATTTCAGAGTATAAAGTATTATTACTCTTTAACCATGTCAATACTCTGAAAACATTTTCTAAGCTAACTATTTTCTCCCATATAACGTTTAACTTTGTAGGTATACTACGCATTACAATATACAACTCATGATGCTTATTCAAAGGATCAGTTGTAGAACAAATTTTTTTGAGTGTTTCTTCTATTGGCAAGGGAAGATGAAATGTTTGACCTTTGAGTTTTTGTATTCGCATAGTATGAGGTAGATTTTTTTTAGCAACAGTTCCTAATCTTTGAACTACTTGAAATGCTTTTGCTCGCTGTATAAGTACTCTTTCATACTCATTCAATGCTAAAATTTCATTTGGAATTTTTCCAACATACATGTTGTTCAGTAAGCAAGTTGGAGGCATAGATCCAGAGCGAATTTTTCGTAAACAATAGTTGCAAATAAAATCGCTATTCATAGTTGAATCTTGTTCATTAATAAAGTTGATTAAATTATTCCATATTTCATTTGAAATAGGCTGACGCAGTTTACTCAATTCAGTGACATCTTTTCTGAAAACTAATTTTTGACAGGATATGCATTTGAATCGAGGTAAATCTAAAGATCGCTTTGTAAAAGCTGTAAAAGCTGATTTAAATTCAGTCTGTAATTTATCTTCATCCAAGCACAACCCGTCTTGATCTTTATCTAATACATTTCCAACTTCCTTCATTTTATTTGTTATACTTATTAAATATTCGAAATTTGCAGTTTCTAATGCAGTATCTAAAGCATTCAGATCAGTAAAATTCTGTTTAATTTTATAAAGAAGTCGTTTAATATATCTAACTTCAGGAAAATGAGGTGATAGTAACTCAATACATACAAAATCTGATTCACAAGAATGACAAGATTCATAACAATATTGGTGATGACCTAATTTCTCAAATGAATGGTTTGGGAACAGGGTACTTAAGAATATCATACAGTTTCTTAAATGTTTGGTTTTTAAATTTTCTAGAAATTTTTTATATCGTTCATACATTTCAATTTCCACTTTTGAACGACAATAATTATTGCAAATCCATTTTTTTTTCGCATTTTTATCTTTGACTAAAGGTAATATGTTTGTAGATTGTCCCAATGAATTCATAGAAATGGTTTGATTTTTTAACATTTCAAATGAATATGATGTATCGTAATAATAAGGTTCTGTAGAAGAGCAATGGAGAAATCGCCCACAAATAATTTGATAATTATCTACAGTAATTTCTGAATCTACCGGTAAGTGTGAAAGGTGTAATTCGGCTTTATTCTTCAAAATATTTAAAGTATTTGTTAACGTTTTCATGTAAATTTTTCTCTGACACATACACCACTTGATAATTTTTTGAGCTTCTAAATATTTTTCAACAGAATTTTTTCCATCTATTACTAAAGCTAATTTCTTAGTATAATATTCGGAGGATTTTATTTTGATCTGATTTTTTCTAGAATCTTCTCGACAGTATTTTGCCACAATTTTTTTAGCTCTTAATACTTTTTGTCTGAGAAATTTCTTATCAACATTGCATTTTATGCCCTGATTTGAACGTTTCTTATCGTTAGCTAATGAGTTCTGTTTTGATATTGAGTTACCAACAAAATCATCATCTTTGATGCTAATTGTTTCTTGAGATGATTTTTCCAGCAGTTCTGAATCAGAGCTATGCCATAACGATGAGCAATCATTAGTTAAATTTTGAGATTCTTCGGTCAATGATTTTTTTTTACTTGAGTTTTGTACATTGTTCTTACAATTATCCGATAATTGACCTTGATACTTTTTTTCCGATTCTTCATTATCAATATTGAATTTTATGCCTTGATTTGAACGGTTCTTATCGTTAATTAAAGAGTTCTGGTTTGGTATTGAGTTATCAACAAAATCATCATCTTTAATACTAATCGTCTCTTGAGATGATTTTGCCAGCAGTTCTGAATCAGAACTATGCCATGACGATGAATAATCATTAGATAAATTTTGAGATTCTTCGGTTAATGATTTTTTTTTACTTGAAATTTGTTCATTGTTCTTACAAATATCTGATAATTGATCTTGATATTTTTTTTCCGATTGTTTATTCCGTCTCATTCGCCGACAATAAGCCTCATAATCTCTCTTCACTATTTCTTCCAAAGATATCAAATTCATTAATTTGTCATTGTGATTAATTACTGGAAAATGACTAATAACATTTGTTTCAAATATTTTAGCTAAATGAGCACGCATAAGAGATTGATCATAAACAATACTTTCAGGTTTTTGCTTGTATAATAAAGACACTGCAAATGCAATAGCAAAAACACCACAGTCAATGCCATTACGTTGATGCTGAACTTTTAGAAAAATAGCAGAATTTAAATCCATGTCTGGATACAGATGTTGTAAAAATAAAATTTGATCTTTATCTAATTTAAATTTATTCAAAGAATCATAAATGTATATTTTCTTCATATCATAATATGAACATATCCAGTGTTTATTTTCATTACTATATAATATTTGTATGTGATTTTTAAATTGTGTCACAGGTGTTATTTTTTCGGGTTTAGTCAAGTATAATGTGTCGCGGTGATCATAGTAATAATTCGAGCAACTAGCTAGAATTAATTTAAATTGATACATATGTTCATCCTGCAGTTGATCTCCATTTACAACGATGTTTAGATACTTGTCATTTAACATTGGTAAAGGGCATTTATTACTAGTATTTCTTCGTCTTTTTGTAGGTAATTCTTTATTCAACGTTATTTGAACTCGTCTCTTTAATACAGTTACAGGTGAATTTAACGTTGATTCAAATTGTCTCTTCAACACATTCGTTGGTAAATCATTTTTTTCCGTAGTCGTACTATTTTTAGTCTTCTTGTTAAGGTTAACAGTAGAAAATTTGCTGTAATTGTTTGACGTTACTTTTTCAATTTTTCTTTTTCGCTCTTTAGTGGATAAATCATTTTTTTCTAGGCTTATGTCATTATTTATACCGGTATTTGGCTTAAAAGCAACATTCTTTTTTATACTGACAGTTGAAAATGTATTATTATTTGGATTCATCGTTTTAATTTCTTTTTTTTGTGTATTGAATGAAAAATTATTATTCACTGTACCTGTGAATAGTTTTGGAGTACCTATTGAATTAATATTTAAATTTGAAAGTACGTTACTATTATTAAGAATCTTAACATTATCGTTTTGAATTACCGTAGAAAAAGGTTTACTTGAAATAAATCCATTAAATTTCTTTGGAAAACTAGTTATATTTTTAGTTTTAAATATATTTATTAAATGATGACGCATCTGATTATGGTCAAAAAGGAATGAAGATGGTATTGGCCATTCTCTCAAAGCCAGTGAAGTCGCAAATGCTATCGCATAAACTCCACAATCATAATCGTTTGGTTGGTTTTGTACATCAGGGAATTCAACCGTAATCGCATTAAAATCGGGATATAATCTTTCTAAAATGGTTTGATGGTTTTCGTGGAGTTTCTTGTTATTCGCGGAATCAAAAATATAAATTTTTTTGGTATCATAATAACTACAAACCCAATGACCAGAATTATAATTCTTATTTTTATCATAAGTATACTGTGCGGCACGACTATGTAATATTTGAATATGTAATTTATTAACATCCAATTTTTCTATTAATTCAGGACATTGAACATACCAACTTTCTTGAAAAGCGTAATTGAATTGCTTATGTAAAAGAAAAGCAAAGCAATCAATTTGTTGATCTTCTAATAATTGATTACTAGAAATAACACTATAGTCCGATTGTTTGGGAGAAAACATTTTTGAGTAAAATTGATTGCAATAAAATTTGATCAATTAATAAAAGGAAGATAAAAAATTGTTATTAAATATCAAGATCAATGAAGTATCAAGTATAAAATATGTTTATTATTTTAAAATTATAAATTTATACAAATTTAACTAGTAAGATAGATAAATTTTTACAATCAACAATTTCAGATGCTTGTAGATTATTTTAAAATTTAAATAATCTATCGTCGCACTGCTAATGACAATATGTTATTAATATTTTATTGCTTTACTGATAATTAATTTATTTACTTAATGAAACTACTCACTTCAATAAAAGAAAAATTAACCGACAATTAACAATCATTTCACAAATAATAGTAAAACATAATATAAGTCAATGCACATATATTTATATATAAATATAAATAAATATATTTATAAATATAATTGAATATAAATATTAATAAAATAAAATACTATCTCTATCGCTTCACGTTATAAAGCAAACTGAGAAATGAGGAAAAACATAGGGTATTCACGAAACGAATTCTTTTATTTATTCTATTTTTATTATAAAACGAAGAAATATAGATATATAGAAACTTATAAATAAAGTGTATAATATTACTACTTGCAGAATTTTTGATGTATATTGTAAGAAACGGAATAAAATTATTTTATAGTAACAGAACTTGAGATTCAAACTAAATACTTGGAAAAAAATTTTCCGTATGCTTATTTTTATACCAAAAACAAAGAAAAATAAATTGATCATAAAAATACTTATCTATGAAAAGAAAAAAAAATTCCAAAAAAATTAATGATACATAAAAGTTGCAGTAGGCAAGCTATTTTTTTTTAATAATATTATAATTAACAACAATAGAATATAGAAGTCACAGTAGGCAGACTAGCTTCAATGATACTATAATTAACTAATAACAATAGCATGCGTGAGCCGCAGTAGGCGACTGATCTTAATTATTGTAATAAGAATGATATTATTTAATAAATATAAAAACACAAGTTACAGTAGGCTGACTAGCTTAAAATAATATAATTAATAATAGATCATAGGTGTCGCAGTAGGCAGACTAGCTTCTATGATACTATAATTAATTGATAACAATAGCATGCATGAGCCGCACTAGGCGATTGATCTTAATTATTGTAATAAGAATGATATTATTTAATAAATATAAAAACACAAGTTAAAGTAGTTTGACTAGCTTAAAATAATATAATTAATAATAGATCATAGGTGTTGCAGTAGGCAGACTAGCTTCTATGATACTATAATTAATTGATAACAATAGCATGCATGAGCCGCACTAGGCGATTGATCTTAATTATTGTAATAAGAATGATATTTAATAAATATAAAAACTCAAGTTACAGTAGGCTGATTAGATTGAAATAATATAATTAATAATCATAGGCAATAATATAATGAACCGATCGTAGGAGTCGCAACAGGAAGACTGATCTTAATTGTTGATAAAGTGATTTATAAATAAAAATGAAAAAAAATTTTTTTATTTTTATTATAATAATTTTATTATCAATTTATTGTATATATATATGTATATATATATATATATATATATATATATATATATATTATATTTACCGATTGACCACTTTTGTTATGTTGAAGAATGTAGCTGTCAATAAATACAACAAAACAGCTTGAACCTAAGTAAGGTTATGTTCGTTTATAATCGTCAGTGCCGGTGTCCCCAGATTTTTTCAGACTTAGTTAGCTAGGTTAACTATTTTTTGATTCTCTTCATGTTAATAATAAAAAGTGAATCAATCAAGAGAAAATTATACGAAAAACTAAAACATCTGGTGGGAAAAGTATACTCGGCGTCTTACTTTTTCTGTTGTAAGCATTACTTTTACGTAATTTTCAGTTTAAAAAGTGAAAAAAGTGGTAGTGTAATAATTGGGCTATTTCTTGTGGCTCCACCTAGATGTGAAACTGCGCAGGTTCAAGGGACTGACTACCAACCTATTTGTTTTTAAAAGTTGGTTTATCGTATAAAGAATCGAGTTTAAAATGGTGAATTATGAGTAGTACTCTATAAATATAAAAATAAAAAAATAATAAACAATTATTCAAGACCGTGTCATAGTAAATTGACTTTATAAGATTTTATAGTCTTGTAAGTCTTGATAATAACAAATAATTTCAATTAAAGTAATTAATTAAATAAATAAATAAATAAATAAATATGAATAACGAGATGACTGATAAGACTGCAAGTAAGTTATTTTTTCTTGATTTTTCTGATTGTTAAAATTCCTGACTGAAGGAAATGATTAAAAAAAAGTATTTGAAATGATGAGTATTTCAATCAATCTAAATACTTTCTAATCCTTCAAATAATTTTAATTATATCCTTCATTCAGGGATTAAATTGTCCATTCAATCAAAAAGTGTATGACTGTTATTTATTTCTGACAATTTAATTTAGTTACAGAAAAATTAAATAATATATCATCAGAAAGGAGTGACATTTCTTGTAATGAAGGGCCAATAGATTTATCTGTTAATGCTCCAATCAGCTCTGATCAGAATAACCTTCAAAAAAATTTAGTTACAGAAAAATTAAACAGTATATCATCAGAAAAGAGTGACATTTCTTGTAATGAAGGGCCAATAGATTTATCTGTTAATGCTCCAATCAGCTCTGATCAGAATAACTATCAAAAATATCAGCAGTCTTTCAACCTGATGAAACATGGTGATGAAGCAACAAACTCAAGACCGTATCGTCGTATCAGTTCCGGTAAAGCGAGAGCAGCTTGGCGTAGAAGATACAACAATAGATTAAAATATTTACATTCCCAGAACTTGTTTTTCTCCAATTGTCCCAATAGTTGTCAAAATTGTCGTCAGTTTTGTGAAAACTGTCAACAATGTTCATAATGAAACAAAATATGCTATGTAACTAAATGACACGACAACAACATTTGAGAAAAAAAATAAAAGTATAAAATTAAATCTTTGTAGGCAATTTTTTTATCTAAATCTAACATTTAAAGCTTAGAAGCTATTATTAGATAAAGAATTATTCTTAAATTTTATGCTATACCAAGTTTTTTAATTACTTTTTACATAATTATAAAAACACTTATTATCCTTACGTAGTATTATTGGTATGGGTTTTATACATATCTCATTTCAAAAAGAATACACGTGATCAACGTAATACATTCTAAAGACAGTTTATTTTTAAGAAATACACATAAATTACTTATAAAAAACAATTAAAAGAGGATTGATAAACAATGGAGTTTGAGAACAAAGATTTCGATTGAATAACATAATGCTTCCTTTAAATTAAATAAATAACATTATACTCTGCCTAAATTATTAGTATAAACAATTTGTAGTACCTATTATATTTAGGTATCTTTGTTAAGTTCATAATTTTTTAATTCACATTTAATCATTTTGTTTATCGAATATAGCTATTCTATCCATATTTTTTTGAATTTATAATATAGACCATTTTAATAATTTTCCAAAATTTTATTAGAAACAAAGTCTAGATTTGTACTACAATAGTAAGTCTTCGACTGCCCAATTTTAAAACACAGTACTTAACTGCAACATTTTTATACCTGATTTTTTTTTAGTATTGCTGCATTTTTTATTACTTTTAGACCTTAATTTCAAGTATTTTTTCTTAAAAATATTTATATTCAAGTATTTTCTATTCATAAATCAAATTTTTCATTGGTTTGGCGGGTAAATTTTTTTTTAATAAGAAAAATTGGAAAAAATTTTTAAATGTTAGTTACTGTGTTTTGAAATTGGGCAGCCGTCTTTTCATTCATGTAATCAATGTTATTCTCAGAAAAAAATATTAGATAAAAAGATATATTCACTAGATTAATTAATAAACAATGAACTATTTTATATGAAACGAATATTTTATATAAATAATTAAAAAATGTTATAATTATAACTTATAAACTATAGACACTTAGCAACTCCAAAATGAGTCGATTCAGAAAAATCTTACATAATATTGAATTAAATTTATTGTATATGATAATTAATGATTTTATATTAATACAGTAGAAGTAAATTTTGACTATTATGAAACCTTTCAGATTGTTTTTTTTTAATATTTTTTTTCGATCATTTTTGCATTTTTTTTTTCTTTAAAATTTTTTGTCATATGCTACAGAATTATAACTTCTGACGTGTGTACATACATAAGCACACACATCATTTTTTTATATTTTATGGAGTTTGTATTACTTTTTTTTTCAGTTTCTTTTAACAATTTTATTTTGTTTTAACAATCATAGTTTAATTTTTTCTCTACTATATTTATAAGGCATGCAGAACTAGAATTTCAGTATTAACCCGGAGAAAATGTTTGAATTCGTGCTTCACTACTAGTAGCGTTACCTGCCGGACGCAATCCAAAGCATCACACAGTTGATTTGGTTCGCCCCTATTGTGTTTTATGTATGTAAATGTATTTATTGTAAATGTATGTATTTTTTAGCGATATTTATTTATGACTTAAATAGTTAAGAGAGAAAGGAAAATTTTGTGACAAGCATATTATTTTTTTTTAAAAGAATATTTATGGTTTAATTTGGTATCATCATAAAGGTCTTGATAAGAATGAGTGACTTTTGATTTTAAAATTTTTTAGCAGTAAATTTTTTATGTCAAATATTCGGAAGAGTGTTTAATAGTTTTTTAATTTGATAAATTTGTTCGGTCACATTTGTCCATTAAATTATTTGTAATTAATCCTGTGATAGCACCATTATTATTAAAATTTATTTAAAAAGTACCTAATTTATGTCCAGTGTAATTACAAATATAAAAAAAATCATTAAGCCAAAGTTTTTTATTCATAATTCATAAATCTCGGTAGTCGCATATTAACTGCATTATATTTATTAATACGTGTAATAAAGAGTATTTACTACTATGATAAAACATCATATGAATAAGAAATCGAAATAAATTTGAAAAAATTATTTGCTACCTCAAAATACCGTTGTGCTTACGGTAAATATACACTCGGTAGTCTGGCTTGACAACGGAAATTGGCGCGAAACTACCGACTGTGTCTAGTATACTAAATAAATAAATATACTATTTTTTTAGTGTGCCCGCTGAAACGCAGTGGAGCACGTCAGTCGCGGAAAAATACCATTCGCGGGAAAGTTTGAAACAAATTTTTTCTTTTTTTGCACGTCTCAACGCGAAGCGTGAATAGTGCTTTACTCTCACTCTTAAAGTCAAGCAATTATCTTGGCTTAAATTTTTTTTTAATGCTTTCACTGAGTATTCATATATTTAAATATTGAGTAACTGATTAATGATTAATTTTGTCATAAAATGAGCGATTAAAGCATGCACATTTGGATCTACCAAACACTTTTTTTGTTTTTCTTAAACAAAATTTATTTTAATGAATTGTTTATAATATATCCAGATTTATGAGAATACATATTACCATATTAAATAAAAAATATAAGCCCCATTAAATTGCATGTCTTATAGCGCGAATTTTTGTTATGATCATAATAGGCGAATTAAAAAAAAAAGTATCAAGTGTTAATTAATAAAATAAGAGTAATTTAACGAAAAGTAAACACTAAGCAGCAAATTTCAAACAAAGATAACATAGTGGCTGAGTAACAATACTAAGAGTTTACTTTACAGAAAATTAAACAGCTGTTGTGGATAAAATTGACTTTGGTGTCACTACTGGTAAATTGAGCGGTAATTTAAATTAATATTTTTTTTTTCTTTTATTTGTCATATTTTTTATTTTCAAATTCTTTAAGTTGGTCTTCAATTGTTAAATAATAGGGACTTATATCACTATTTTTTACAAATTTTTCATATAAGAATTGGAAAATTTTTCTATTTCGTCATAAAGTTCTCCATATGATGGAGATAGTAGACCGTAGACAGAATTAGAATTTATACATTCAATCATTTTAATTGGTGTTATTTTTTATGAGTATTATTATGGTTGTTGTCACTATTACAATCACCAATAGCAATTTATTCATTCACTAAATTAATAGAATAACCATACAGAGAGATAATGTTAATTATTACATTTTTTAGAAAATAGAAAATTCAGATAACCTGAAAGTAAATAAAGATTGACTAATATTTAAATGTAAAGCGAATCACTAAATTGAATTTCATCAATTTATTATAAAACCTAAAAAGTAGAAACTAATGAAAACGGTGAAGATTTTTTTAATAAGAATAATAATAATAATGATAAATAAATTTTTGGTAAAAATAATAATTTTACTTTACGACTTTATTTTTTAAAAAACTCCTGTATTTTCTCAAGTAACCATTAGTATAGGAATACCAGACATCTAACTCAGTGTAATAAAGTAGAGGGCTTCGGCATTGATGAAAACGAGTGTTTACTCGTTTTTATGGATGCTGTAGTCATCTTACTGTATTTTTTGCTATACTATACTATACTTTTAGTGTCAGTATCCATGAAAATAAGTGTTCGAATAGTTATCGGTAGTGGACATAAATGCTTAAGAAATATCTAAGTATTTAGTTTAATTAAACACAACCATTAAGTCATGAAATAAATTTTTAGTGACATATAGAAATATTGGACTGTGATATCGAGAATCACTTAATTATATCATTCTGCCATTTTGATTTTAACCACGTTCATAAAAGGTACGTTTTTTGATAACTTAATTATTATTTTTTGATTAGAAAAAGTTTATGTGTGTCTAAAATGTCTGTTTTACGTTAATTAATGTATGATTTGTTTATTTTTTTTATTGTCACTTTTATTTCTTGAACAATTTTTAGGCTTTTTTATTTTATTTCAATTATAACCGAATCTATAATTTCCTATAAGACTGTATTAAGCCAACACTAAACAATTATTTTTTAGAATAATTAATTACAAGAGAAGTCTTCTGGATTTTTTTTTATTCATTTAATTTTGCGTATTTTTTTTTTAACTTTTACTAAATATTAATATTAATATTGAAAGGAAAATCTTTGAGATAAATATAACCATTAACAAGATAGTTATAACCAACTAATAATTGCAGAATTAAAACTTATTTTTTGGTAATTTTTTATTTTTGTGCACATCTCATAACATTAAATCTTCTCTGTTTCAGTATTGAGTTCTCAGTTTTACTTCAGGTTATCAATTTTAAACAAAGATGACAGAAGAGCACGGTGAGCACGGTAAGAGAAATCATTTAAATATATGAAAATGTTTTACCTGTGGATGAACATTTGAATTAACGATAAATAATCTCAAATGGTTGCATAATAATTCATCTTTTTTTTTTGTTTCAGGTCATTATTATTATGCTCATTTGCCTGAAGAAGAAGGTTACTATAACCTTCCTATGAACTTGACACACGAAAATACTGGATCACTTGATCAGGAGCATCTTTTAGTAACTGATTCTATTCCATCATCGGGATTCAGACAACAACTTGAGTTTGAGGGATTATATTCCGTAGCTGGTAAAAACCAATCTATTACTTCAACCGCCCACACTGCCACGTCGTCATACTCCGGACAACAGCAGCAACAGTTTGTTGGACAAAATTCAGCAGCTAAACAGGATCGAATAACGAGTATAGCCATGAATGTTATTCCTCCAGGGACAAATATTGTTGAACTCCAGCAACAACAACAGTTCGTCAGTCAAGTTCCACCAGATTTTCAGCATAAACCAGTCAATTTGTGTGCGGGTACATCTAATTCACAGTCAAATGTTGGACTGCCGAAGCAGCAATTTGTGGAACAAATTCCAGCTTCTGATCAACATAATATTATTTCTCTACGGTCAAATGTTGGGCAACAACCACGACAGCCGCTATTATCTACTGTTACGAGAAGTTCTCCTTACCCTTATGGATTTGCAGCTAATGTGAGATATCCATGTCATCTCGTCAGATATCCAAATTCTTCTATAAGATATACGGCTCATTCTGGGAACCAACCTCCCAATTATAATTCTCAAATAAGAAGCACTCCAACTAGCTCAGTACCGATATCTGCTGATCATAAACATGCAATGTCCGCAACAATGCCGATTTTTGTACAGAATCCTATTCCTAACCATTCAATTGTGAATATTGAAACAAACAATTCAACAATTAGAAATCCGTCTTCAGCTGTCAAGCAATTATTATCTAAATCTGATAAGGGCCCATTGAGAGCCGTCGGTAATGAAAATAATAATAAGAATACACAGTTTCGTCGTCGTCGTAATTTTTTTCCTAGTTGCCGTAACAACTGTGAAAAGTGCTTTGAATTTTGTCATCAACAGTGTGTGCGGTGTCAAGCAATCGACGAGATCGATCAAAATCAATCATAAATGATACTTGTATTCATTTTATTTTTTCAATTTTTGTTTTTAAGTTTTTCATAATTTTTTTTAGTTTTTTTTTTTTTTTTTTTTTTTTTTGATTGAAAAAGCTGTAATTACCAGTGCAAAAAAAATCTGATACAAATAAATTGAAATTTGACTTTTAGATTGAAATTCATATTTTGACACAAATATGAATTAGTTTTGAGATCAATACAAATTTTGAATTAACTTGTAGATAGAAATTAGCACGCCTGCAGAACTTTTGATCCTGCTTCAGAATTTTTTTTTATAAAGACTTCAAAATATTTAGGAGAAATTATTACATTAAATAATTATCGTATACTACAAATCTTATTTTAAATAATTATTAGGTTTATGCTGAATTACAATCAATTTTTTGTAAAATTGCAATTAATTATTTTACAAGAAATTGATTGTAGTTCAGCATAAATTTAATATGTATTTGGAATAATATTTGTAAGTATACGATAATTATTTAATATAATAATTTCTACAAAAAACTGGGTAAAAATCATATTAAAAATAATTTTATTCATAATTTAAAACGAAATTATGTTAAATTTATCCCAAATATTCTTAAGTCTTTATTAAATTTCTGAATTAGGATTGAAAGCTCTACAGGTGTGCTAATTTTTATCTACAAATCAACTTGAATTTGGGATTGATCTCAAGACAAATTCATTTTTGTG
>CAJNRD030001117.1:13243370-13260572 GCA_905319865.3 Cotesia congregata | reverse complement strand
ATCAAAATCGGTTGATTCGTTCGAGAGTTATCGAAAACGAAAAATTTCGAAAAAAGTGTTTTTTTCACATAACTTCGACATTTCTTTTCGGATCGTTTTTGACGAAATAAAAATTCTAAGAGCCCAAAAAAAATCACGTCGATCGTCACCAAGAACGTGAAAATTGGATGTTTGGTTCGTGAGTTATCGTTGTCGAAAAAAATTGGAAAAAGTGAATTTTTTAAATTTCTCTAAGATTTTCGGTTCGATCAGTTTGTGTTCAAAAGTTTATCATAGATTCTGAAAAAGTGCGTCGAATACGGCCAACTGCGTGTAAATCGATTTATTCATTTAGAAATTATTGCAGTTTGAAAATCCAAAAAATACTGTTTTAGTAAACCTCTATCAGCCTTTTGAGCTCGAAGAGCTCAAAAGCCTACAAAAGCTATTTCTTTGAGCTTGGAGAGCTCAAAATAACACACAAATTTCCTTTTTGAGCTCGAAGAGTTCAGAAACGTCGTAAGTGCAATTTCAAGGGTTTAGGAATGGAATAGGCGGGAAGTTGCAGGGATGGTCTTTAGAGTCAACCGTTTTCCAGATTTATTTTCATTATTATCATTATTTAAATGTTTGAATGTTATAAAATATTCAATAGAAAAGTTTAAAATGAAATTAAATTAGCTACATCCGTTTTAGTTCCCGATCCACCGCTAGAGCGCGAAAAATTCGGTTACGCGTCCGTTCGAAGACTGTTATTCCGAAGTTGTAAAAAGCAAAATTATAAACGCTTTCGGTATTCTGATTTCGATCAGAGATTTTACCTGTCTTGAGTTCACTAGTCGCTGTATTGTGTTCTCACCAATCAAGATACTTTAAGTTTGGTCCACTGGGATAAAATCAAGGTAAGTTGATTTTACATTAATTATTCTGGTTAGTGCGTTTCGCTGGATACACACTTGCTAAAAATTAATTATTACTGTCCCAGTATTTTCACCTTCTGCCGAGATACTGTTGGTACGCAAACCGAATAGGTGGGGCAAGAATGATTTGATCCGCTTGTGCCTGGGAATAGAGTCAGAGACTCCTAGACGATGACTAGTCACCAGGAAGGGGGAGCTAGCTTTGAGTTCACTTAGTTCGCGATTTGATTTACCGACCGTTCGTTTATTATCGATCTTTTAAGTTTCGTTTAAAATTATTTCTTGTAACGAATTAACTGCATCACTCTGTATTTATTTTATTCAATTAAATTATATTTTCTTAATCAACTTTTAAAGGCAATTAAGTTCTTTTAATTTCAATTAATTATTTATCTTATCAATATTTCCTCAATAAAATTGACCCTGGTTCCGGCGAGCTTACGAGCTAAGGATTTACCTGTTACAAAATGGCCTCGAACAACGGACCCGTTGAAATATTTGTTATATTATTTATCTACTAATACCAAATTAATTAATTAATTAAATTCATAATAAGACTATTCACTGTGACGATTTAAAAAAATGTTTACTCGAACTCCACCCCACAAAACCTCATATCTATGGGCATTACGTAAAGATGATTTATTTGCCGAATTAGAAAAATGGGATGTTCCATATGATAAATCCACGACTCTGACTGAACTACGACGTACGCTTCGCAATTTTCTAGTACAAAAGAAACTCACGAATAATGACCGCGTTAATGGTTGTGACAATCTACTAAATGATCTTGATAACTCTGAATTTAATGACGAAGGCGCGTCAGCAGGAATTAAAAATGATGAAAAAGAGGAAATCGAAAGTAAATTAATGTTAGAATTAGAAAAACAAAAAGAAGAATGGTTTAAACGTCGCGAAGAAAAAAAAACCAATTACGGAAAGAAATTAGTGATAAATTACACCACGAATAGGCACATCAGCAAAAATAAATAGAAAAACGTGATAATAAAGCCCGTGAAAATTTTACTAAACAATTACAAATCGAGTTGAAGAAGAAATTACAACATCTTGTAACACAAACCACGGATCTACAAACAAATAGTAATAATGATAACTTAAATAGTAATAATTCACAAAATAATGAAACTAACGATAGAAATTTAGTCCGCAAGTGGAATATTATGTTTTGTGGCGATCGTAATGTACTTGATTTTCAAGAACGAGTAGAGGAACTTGTTGTTAGCTATGGTTACAGCAAGGACCGATTACTCCAATGCGTACCTCTCTTACTAAAAGATAAACTATTACTTTGGTATCGGAATAATAAACGAGACTGGGCAAACTGGGACGAGTTCGCACTTGATTTAAAAAAATTTTATCTTCCCTCTGGGGCCGAGATTGAATTAGAAGAACAAATACAAAACCGAGTACAAGGATCCAATGAACTAGCCAAAGAATATATTACAAATTTGCAAACATTGATACGACGTTTTGACAAAATGAGTACGGATGCTCAACTAACTAGACTTTATCATAACTTACGACCAGAATATAAAAGATACATTAAGAAAAATGAATTCACTAAGGTAGCCGAATTAACTAAACTCACGGGAGATTATGAACAAATGATTGCACAAGAAAAATCGAAACCACCAAATATGAAACCCGCAAAAACAATGAACCCACTAATAATTAACGAATATAATGCAAAAACCCATTGTTGGCGGTGTGGTCAACAGGGTCATCACCGAAATCAATGCGAAAACAAGCTAGTAATATTTTGCTCGCGATGTGGTACTCTGGGAAAATCTTAATGTGTCTATATAAAAAAATTTTTTTCCCGGGTTCTTACTATTTATGCAACCGGAGAAACTTTGAAGTTCAACAAAATGGTAGTTATGTTTTCGAGCTAGTCATGAAAAATTATATTTTTTCATTATTGAATACATGTTCTGTAAGTATAGCAATTCTTAGTCTCCGTAATTGAAGGAAAAAAAAAAAAACATGTATTACCACGATAAAATCTGAATTTTCAAGTACACTATCTGTTCAATAAGTTTGAAAATAAACTTTGTAAAATAGAATTTTTTTCAAGTTATCTTCTTTTTAGAGTCAAAGTGTAAATGTTAAATTTTGACTTTTAAAGATATTCATTATATCTAAAATTATTAATTTCAACTGAAGTTACAATAAAAATTTTTTGCCCTCCGGGCGGAAAGTGGCAACTTTAGCTGCGCTAAACAAAGTTGCCGCTTTCCGCCTTCGTCGGACAAAAAAATAGTATACACTCTACGGGAAGTAAATAAGAAAGTCTCAGATCACATGTTTGTTGACCTCGGCTTCGCCTCGGACAACAATTACATGTGATCTGAGACATTTCTTACTTTACTTCCCTAGGTGTGTAATATACTATATCAGTTAATAGTATATGACACTACAAGGGCAGAAAGTTTGAAATTCCTGCACTGCGCGCCATGATGCCCGAGGCAAAGCCGAGGGCATCACAACGCGCAGTTCAGGGCTCTCAAACTTCTGCCCGTGTAGTGTATACAGTCAACGCTCTCTGTATTTGACTCGCCCGTACAGGACCATTCTCTGTATTTGACTCGTCCTTGTCCATAAGAGCTGTGTAAAATCGTTAAATACGGAAGAATGTGGTCAAATGCAGAGAGCGGTCAAATACAGAGAGCGTCGACTGTACTATTTTTATTGCTACCCGGCCGAAAGTACGGAAAACTGACATGTGTAAATTAAAAGATATTGATGCCTGCCCTGACATTTGCGGCACGAACGAAGCGAGTGCTGCTGGTCAGAGGCCAGGCATCAAATAATCTATTATAATCGACAAATACATTACTACTTTCTCAAAATATCTTAATTAAATCAAATAAGTCTAAACTTATTAATATATTATAAATTAACTCTGACTTTAAGAATAAAAAAAAAACAGAAATATGAAATAACAATCGTAAATGCATAAAAAAAAATTAGTAAAAAAATCTGCTGGTCTGATATTTTTTCAAATAATTATTTTTTAACTTCCTGCTAAGAAAATCGAAGATTTTCAAGAATCGAGAAGTTATTGTTGTTACCCCGTTTTGCAGAAATCGAGTTTTTATCAGATCTCGACGTTTTCAGGTCACAGGAAGCATCCCTGACTACCCCCGCGATTTTGTCACTATGTATGTATGTATTAGGGTGTGCCAAAAAACGACGATATTTTTTTTTTTATCTTAATCCAAAATATCTTAGAAGATCTCCAAAAAAAGCTCCTGTTAAAAGCGAAGCTCAAAATTCCAATTCTAATATGTCCTCCATCGAACTTAAAGTTTTTCCGTTTAAATAACATGGGAAACATGATTTTTTTTTAGTTTTTTGTCCTGCAAACTATGATGAAATCATTTTTTGAAAAAACGAATGAATGAACCTTGTTTATTATTAAATTTGGTACAAAAAATTTTTGTGAGTCGAATTTCTATCTTCAATATTTGATTTGTTACATGGCTTTGAAATTCAAATTTCCGGTTTTTTGCATTTTTTATCTAAACTGTAAGAGTTAGACGAAAATGTTAAATGACAAATTTGTAGTACTTTTAATATTCTATAAAAAAATTCCTGTCAATTTTTTTATATCATCAATAACAACAAAGTTACAGGCTCATGTATATTTATTTTTTCTAATTTTCGCTTTTACGAACTGAAATATCGATAATTATACAAAAAATTTGGTGCAAATTTGTTAACACATCAAACTTACAACAAAATTTAGTGAATAAGATGTTTCGTAGTATCAAACCATAAAATTTACAGACTGAGTCAGTCATATTTTTATGATTTTTCAACTATTTTATAAAATATATTAATAAAGGACATAAAATATCATTAAGATATCAAAAGCAAACACAAGTTACAATATAATTGCAGTTATTTTTAGTTCAATAATTTTTAATGTTAGCTTAAAATGTGACAATATTTATATTTTTACACTTTAATTGATATTTCGTTCACTATTTTAATATTCTGAAAATGATCTGTTCTGTTTTTCTGATTTGATCTGTTCACACGAAAATTTAAATCCCTTAATTTTCGTGGCGAGTGTATTTCAATTTGATCAGTTCAACAAATATTCAACTTTTGCTTATCACAAAAAAAATTATTCCTCCTTATTTACAGAAAAATAGTTTTTTTGAGCGAAGAAAGAATTGAAAATACTAAAATTTTCTAAGTTCAAACAAATTTTCACTTCTATCTCAATAATTTTCACTTTGTGTAAATTGCAAAAAAAAATAATTTTAACTTTTTATTACTGCAAAAGTATGTTTGTTTCAATCTATGAAATTCTGGAAAATATCAGAACAGAGTGAAAATAAATTGCTGATTAGGTAAGCATTAATTACACAGGTCCACAAAAAAACTGAACACGAATCTGAAGTCAAAATTGGGGATCAAACTGCAAAAAACGGAGAAAAATAAAAAAAAACCGATAAAATCCATTATTTAATAGTATTTTCCGTATGTTATGATCAAATTGAAGTTCCTGCTTTGTTTCTCTCTGTAGCATCCGTGACTGATTCACAAATATGTTTATTTGCCATTTATTGTGTCTTTTTGAAGTCTTTTATCGAATGAATTTGGTCTTTGATACAATAGAAAACGTAAGGACATTGAATTGGTACATTTACCGGCAAAAACCTGCTACCACGGAGTGTTTGGACTACGATGACAACTGCCCTTTAACGGGATGTGTAGAATGATTCGCTAGTCAACATTTCGTGGTATCGAAGCCCGCGAAGGCCCGCTGTTTTGTAGGGAAGCGCTAGAATATGAGAATGATGCCGTAGTGTGTCCGACGACGAGTTGACATTGTCCTCGTCAAAATCGGAAAGCCCTTATACTTAAGCCCGGGGAGGTATGAGGGTTATCACCCCTAGGGCGGCTGACTCACCTGCGATCGGGCCAGGTATTCTAGCGTGCGGGGTTTGTTTATTTTAATGGATTGTAACGCTTCTTCTACTCAAAATTTAGCTGAATCTTCTAATACTCATGGCGATCATGAATGCTCTAAGAATCCTAATTTCTTTTGCTACGCTTGTGAAAAATACATTGGGATGAAAAATACAAAAGAAACTCACGAATAGGTTTGTGACTTTGTATGAAAAGTGTTTTAATATGGAAGTTGCTCTCAATTTAAAAAATTGGATACCCCATGTTGTTTGTGGTTCATGCTATAACATGGTTAAACGATTTGAGAAGCACCAGGACAAAGAGAAACTTAAATTTAAAACTCCAGCTATATGGAAGAAGCTTCTTGGTGCAAATGATTGCTACTTTTGCACGACAAAAGTTGAGACTGCGGGCCGAATTCATAAGGACAAAATTTCGTATTCTCCTACTTCAAGTATGCAACAACCAGTTGCAAACTTTATAGAAGGTTTAGAAGATGATACGTCAAAAGACAGCCTGACCAGTGGATTCGATACAATGGAAGTCTACGTCGATCCTGAGAATGTAGCTCTTAATGACGAAGAGTCTGCTACTGGCAGTGAATCCGATTCCAGTGAACCGGATGAAAAAGTTCCTTCAAGCAGTGAAGAAGAGTACAGGCCGATCGGTGAAGAGAAAAAGCCAAAAACATCTAAATGATTTAGTTAGAGAAACTAAACTCTCAAAAGAAGCGGCTGAAATATTGGCTTCGATTATAAGAAGGAGAAATCTTCTGACAAAAGGTACTAAAGTTACATTTTATCGGAATGGAGAGAAGGCTTTCCGTAAATATTTTGAAAAAGAGGAAGATTTGCTTTATTGCACTGATATAAAAGGACTTGTGGATGAATTAAAGCCAAATATATATAAGCCTGAAGATTGGCGGTTATTCATTGACTCGTCTCAACGCAGTCTTAAGGCAGTTCTTCTTCACAACACCAACAAATTTGCTCCTTTACCTTTAGCTCACTCAACTGTACTTAAAGAAGAGTACACAAATCTAGAAACTGTCCTGAAAAAAATTAAGTATGAAGAACATAAATTGCAAGTATGTAGTGATTTGAAGATTTTGTCCATGATCCTGGAACAACAATCTGGATTCACGAAGTATCCATGCTATTTGTGTATGTTTGACAGTAGAGATCGCAAAAATCACTACGTCAAAAAAGTTCTGCCTTCGAGATCTTCATTTAGGGTTGGATCACATAATATAATAAGAAAACCGGTTGTAGACACAACCAAAATTCTCATTCCTCCTCTTCATATTAAACTTGGGTTGATAAAACAGTTTGTGAAAGCTCTTGATAAAGAAGGAGAGTGCTTTACATACCTGTGTCAAGTGTTTAAGGGGGTATTCTACTGTAGAGGCATGAATTTCGCCCGGTTTTAGAAGCGCTGTACGAAGGAAACAAAAAATATTTTTACAATCAATTTTTTTATCATTTGTTTATTGATGTTTTATTATTACATAAAAAAATTTAAAAAAAAAATTAAAATTGACAAAGTTATGAGCAGTCAAAGTGGGGGGGGGGGGGGTAAAAAAAAAGAGGGTGTCCTGGCGTGCATTATTCCAACCCTCCTGGTGATCTGAAACATAAAAAACAAACAGATTCTTAATTATTATAGATGCCGCTATCGTATGACCCTTGGATAAGTTAAAAAAAAATTTTTTTTTTAAATTGCGGCAGTTTGAAAAAAAAATTTTTTTTTTTCATATTTTTTTAACAATTCCGAATTTTTTAAAAATACTAAATGAGAAGTTATAGTTTTGGGCATGGTTCACGAGATGAAGCAAGGTATAAAGAATAGAGTGGTCCAAAAAAAACATTTTTATTTTATTTTTCAAGTGCTGCTGTCTCAAAAACTTTTCTAAGGTATAAAAAAAATTCTCTCCAAAGCGCAGCTTGATAACTCAATTCTTCATGAAGCTCAATAAATTTTTATTTTCCCATTTAAATAACACGTAAAAAAATTTTATTTACGTTTTCATCCGGTAAAACTACGAAAAAAATTTTTTTTGTATTTTTCGTCAATTATCCTTGTAGGAAATTTAATTTTCTACAAAAAAGTAATGAAGTAGTTTTTTCGTAATCTTAACGAGTAAAAAGTTATTAAGCTTTAAATACTCGCAATAAAAGAAAATTCAATCAGATATGATTTTAGAATCCACGTTGTATCACATTTTCTGTTTCAAAGTATTTGATTATATAATTTATATTTTTTTCTTAAAAACATGGTATACAGTCTGATATCGGTAATTGAGTCTGGACCAGTGACAACAAATGACAATTTAATATATCGGTTTGTTTATTTGAACCACATGTAAAATGCACTGAAGGAGATTACCAGACTTTGTAAATACTCTAACCACTGCTTAAAAAAATTTAACTAGATAATTTACTTTTAGCACTCTCTTGCGGCCTACATGAAGATATATAGTAAATTAAATTTTTTTGTTGACAATTAGTTTTTTACCCTAACCTAGCTGCATTTTAATAATTATGTCTTATAAGTCATATAAACTAAAATAAGAAAAAACCAAAAAATTAAATCAGTCTCAAGGATTATATTGGTTGTAAGTTTATTAGCAATTTCTTTATAGTCAAGCTTATTTACTTAAATATGTGATGACTCCTGAGATAAGGCAGTTTACGCACGAACTCTACCTGTTTATTTATCATTTTTTTTTTTTAATGATTAAATTCAAAAATAAAAGAATCAATTCACGAAGGACTTCTATTTACGTACTCCTGCAAAGTTTCATGATTTTTCATTCGGTCAAAAAGTGTCCCAGCATCATGTTCAAAATTTAAATATTCACCTGTTCTACCTGTCCTACATGTTCTTAAATAAAAAAAGAATAACTTCAGTATACATCCGGAAGTACGAACTTGCTCTTGATTCAGATTCCGTAATGAAATTCAAGTTCAATTTTAAAAAATCACTACTCATAGGAAAAAATATCCAAATTGTAATGAGAAAAATTATTCATAATTCTTAGTTAATACTTCACCAAAAGACATGTGTTAATTATATTAGAGACAGTCTAATTTGATAAATTTTGAAATAAATACATGCAATTACCAAAAAAGTTTTCGAAAAGTTGCTTTGAAACTAATATCTTCGTTAAAATTTTCTTTTGTGCAAGTATTTAAAGCTCAATAACTTCTTACTCGTTAAGATTACGAAAAAACTACCTCAGTACTTTTTTGTAGAGAATTAAATTTCCAACAAGAATAATTGACGAAAAATACAAAAAAAATTTTTTTCGTAGTTTTACCGGATGAAAACGTAAATAAAAGTTTTTTACGTGTTATTTAAATGGGAAAATAAAAATTCATTGAGCTTCATACAGAATTGAGATATCAAGCTGCGCTTTGAAGGGAATTTTTTTTATGCCTTAGAGAAGCTTTTAAGATGATAGGCAAAAAACTTTTTTTTTTTTGGACCACTCTAACAGAGAACATCCTTTTCAAATTTGAAGTAAATCAGTTCATTAGAACTCGAGATATCCTTACCGCCAGCTCGAAAAAAGTAGTTCCGAGAAAAACGCGTTCAAAGTTTTGAGACGTTTTCGACAATTTTACTTGTAGAATGGTACAGAATACTTACATATTTTTAATCGGCGATTCCTGCTCCATATAAGAATCCTTCCTCTACTTCAAAATGCTCATTCTCCGATGTTCTCTTGTGAAGACGTGCAGTTCTACCCTCCTTTGACGCCTCTGAAGTCCGGAGTTCCGAGCGCTCGATACGCGCTTCGTCCCGTCTCGCTGCAAAAGCATTAGCTTCTGGGCCAATCGTGATTCCCATAACATCTAAGATTTTTAATATAGGTATAAAACCTTCATTAAAAATACTAACTGCGAAGAAAGTGGCAATTTCAATTGTCTTCGGTCCAGCGTGAATGTGCTTCGGAGCAAAAGTCCAAATTAACGAATTCAAAGATTCGTTATTATTTTGGGTTTCAGAACCCAAACATCGTTCCAATAAAGAATCAGCTGATAAACTTTCATAAATTGGTTTTATTACTTCTAAAACTTTGTCATTTAGAGGAGGATTTTTGTGGTCAAATTCGTCAATAGTGCCGTCTTCTATTGCCTTCTGATACTTGAAGCGATCGGACCGGAACCGATGCCACGTCACTAAAACGGCTATAACTCATGAAATAATAGGAATTTTGAAAAATCCTTTTAATGACATATTTTTGAATACCTAAACTTTAAAAATATGAAAAAAAAATTTTTCGATTTTTTCAAAATTCTACAGTACACAGAAAAAAAAGTCATCTTGAGTCAAGTAATATTTACTTGATCCAAGTATATTCAACTGAAGATAAAATATATTCTTGAGTTAAGTAAATTTTTTTCTTGTTTTGGTCAATCTTGGTTTAAGCAAATATTCCCTAGTTCCAACATGCTTACCAACTTAAGTGAAGAAAAAAAAACCTCTTAATCCAAGTAAATCATTCTCTTGGTTTTTGAACTTGCTTGATGTACACACGGGCGTATTGAGGCCCGAGTAGGACAGCAGCCGCGCGGAAACCCATATTTAACATTAAATAAAAATTATTATTTATGGAGCTAGAGTTCCGGGAGTCGAGACTTTTTTTCAGAAATTTCCTTCTCTTTAAGGATCTTTTTTCTGATTGTCGATATCACTTATAGTTATTAAGTTATTAACGCAACAAATTTCTTACCGTGTACTTTGTATGAGTCGAGCGAATACTTATTTTACAAATATTTTCGTCACTACACACTTAATTGTAAATCAGTAATATAATGGGGAATAAGCAAGTTAAAAATTAATTAAAAATGTCTAATTAAATGAACACAAACAATAAAAATCATGCATAAGGTTATTTTTTTAAATTTAATTTTTTATTAAAAAAATCTCGGTTTAGTTCCAAAAAATCACGTCGCCAACGTTGGCGCTACTTTCCAAACCAAGAGAAAGATTTACTTGGGATAAGTATATGACATTATTAGTTCAAGAATAAACAAGAACTTGAAACAAGAAGTAAATTTTGAAGAAAAAGATTTTCTTGAGTCAAGATGACTTTTTTTTCTGTGTAGAATACCCCTTTAAACACAAATCAGATGCGAAATTGAGAGAAGGCATCTTTGATGGACCGGAAATCCGGACGTTATTAAAAAATAAAGCATTTGTTTCAGTGATGGATGAACAAGAAAAGGCATCATGGCTAAGTTTCAACGAAGTGTGTATCAAATTTTTAGGTAACACCAACGATGCTGATTACGAAAATATTGTGGCCAATATGATCGCAAACTTTCAGCGTTCAAGTTGCCTAATGAATTTAAATCTTCACTTTCTTGATTCGCATCTCAACTACTTTCCGGAGAACAACGTAGACTTTAATGAAGAGCAAGGAGAGAGATTTCATCAAGATCTCTAAGAATTTGAACGGCGATTCCAGGAGCAGTGGGGAGTGAATATGTTTGCAGATTACTGCTGGATGCTACAAAGAGAATCTCAACAGAGATGAAAAAAGCGTAGCAGAAATCCGTTGCACAGGTCATTTGAGGAGAAAAGGGCCAGGAAACGACAGAAATTATAAGATTTTAATTATCATGTAGAAAAAATTATTAGATCGGAGATTTTATCGGTTTTTTTCATTTTTCTCCGTTTTTTGCAGTTTGACCCCCAATTTTGACTTCAGATTCGTGTTCAGCGGTAAAAAATACGTCGGAAAATATATGTCACATACATGGCACACACCACTTTTTTTGTGGACCAATTAAAGTGTGATATCAATTAAAGTGTAAAAATATAAATATTGTCACATTTTAAGCTAACATTAATAGTATATTACATACCTAGGCCAGTAAAATAAGAAAAGTCTCAGACCACATGTAATTGTTGGCCGAGGCGAAGCCGAGGTTGACAAACATGTGGTCTGAGGCTTTACTTTTTACTGGCCAAGGTGTGTATACTATTTTTCTGCTCGACGTAGCCGGAATGTGGCAACTTTGTTTAGCGCAGCGGCCAGAAAGTTGCCACTTTCCGGCCGGAGGGCAGAAAAAATTATTGAACTAAAAAAAAACTGCAATTATATTGTAACTTGTATTTGCTTTTGATATCTTAATGATATTTTATGTCCTTTATCAATATATTTTATAAAATAGTTGAAAAATCATGAAAATATGACTGACTCAGTCTGTAAATTTTATGGTTTGATACTACGAAACATCTTATTCACTAAATTTTGTTGTAAGTTTGATGTGTTAACAAATTTGCACCAAATTTTTTGTATAATTATCGATATTTCAGTTCGTAAAAGCGAAAATTAGACAAAATAAATATACATGAGCCTGTAACTTTGTTGTTATTGATGATATAAAAAAATTGACAGGAACTTTTTTATAGAATATTAAAAGTACTACAAATTTGCCATTTAACATTTTCGTCTAACTCTTACAGTTTAGATAAAAAAATACCATTCGGCAGCCGAAATGGAAGTAGATTTCATCATGAATAGAAAGAAATATAACGAGGATTGTATACAAAACTAGGGCTTTTAACTTCTATGCAATCGACAAAAATATATATCAACAGAAAAATACTAAAACCATTGCAATAGCAAATTTCGTAATTAACATAGCGGAATAGGACATAATTTTGAGACTTCACACTTGATATAGGACTCAAATTGAAGCTTGTTTAAAGAGCTTTCAGATGCATTTTACAGAATTTTAATAAGTTATCCCATTCAAAAGTTACTCGAGTAAGAAAACGGAGAAATATGAATTTTTATGATTTTGAAAATTTTTAAATCCTGGCATTTCAAAAAAATTTTACGACTACACATATGATATGGTACTCAAATTAAAGCTGATTTAAAGAGCTTTCAGATGCATTTTACAGAGTTTCAATAAGTAATCCCATTCAAAAGTTATTCGAGTAAGAAAGTGAAGAAATATGAATTTTTATGATTTTCAAAAATTTGAAATCCTGGTATTTCTAAATTACTTGACCGATTAAGCTCATCTTCGAACTTGACTTTGGTATTTATCTGTAGAATAAAGATGTTGAGTTTGGTAGAGATCCATTGTAAATTGGCGACGCTATCGTCCTGACAAGCTGCGTTATATCCCATATATATATATATATATATATATATATATATATGTAGTGTGTGTGTGTGTTGTGTGCGCGTGTCTGAAAAGACAAACACAGCAAAACAAGGCAAACTTCGAAAGGTAAATAAAAAACAAGAGATACTGCAAAACTCTATCACCTTATGGAAATAGGTTGTTGCAAAATTCCCTTGTTATTTTATTGGACGTTAAAATGTTAATCTTGTGATGGCCCGTAGCCTATAGGATAAATCTAAAGGCTTCCCTTGATCTCGATGCAGAGTAAGAGGGCCTTAAAAAAGGATTGGGAGGACTAATTGTAAGTGATGATGATGATGCCGAAACCCAAAATCATGCTCGAGAAATAAAAATATAGATTTTTTAAATAATTCATTGACCGATATAATACTTGTCTGTCTATAATTTTCTCTTCGAATAGTTCGCATAAACTCTTATATCAGGTATTAGCTCTCATCTATATGGATAGTTTGTTGGCTAATCTTATTTTTTATTTTTATTATTTTTTTTACCCCGACTATATGCACGGTAATGAACACAATTTTAGGGGTACAATATAAGTTTCACTGGACCTCTCGGTAATTTGTTTTGTTACCTTACACTTTTCTTCGAATCTAATCGACTGAATTAATTGAATTGCTACTCTGAAATTTAAAATATATATTGTCTAATTTAAAAATACTTTTATTCATAAATTTTATGCTCTATAATATTACTTTATGCTTTTTTTGAAGAAAAAATTAAAGCCTGTCGGGTAATAAGACTTATTAGCAATGAAAAAAAAATTAGTCAGAAATTTTAATGGTAATTGATATTTAAGGATATTTCATATGAAATTTAAATAAAAACGGTAATTTTTACTATAAATATGTACAAAATTAAACATCTTACTTTTACTTAAAGCCTAACTACCTCAAATAATTAAATTATACTTAATATATTTGATATTTCAGATTAATAATTCTATTAATTTAAAAAAAATACTTTGATTATTGATTTTAACTATATACTAAAGATGTTTAAATTATAGTTTAATTATTTAATTTTGTCAAAGTAGGCCAAAATTGTCTGACAATAGTAAAAAATAGTCTAATTGTTACAGTTTTAGAAAATATTTAATTTTATCTTTATTTTAGTGAAATTGATAATTTTTTTTTTATCCTTCAAACAAAACGAATAATGATTAACATGAAAACTTGTTGATTAAGTTGAACATTTTTTATTTAATCACAAATATCTCCTACTTAGGATTTATTACCCGGTCCTAGCTAAAACCCAATTTTACTCTTAGTATTAAAAAAAATTAGACTCCTAACGATGAAAATTCAAAGCTGATGAAGGGACGAACTAGATCGCTCAAATGACTAAAATCCAAAGAAACAAAGCGATACTAAATCTGGAGAATGGAGCAGAGGTAAGGTTAAAAGAAGAAAGAGAATCATAAGAAATGAAGAAGAAGAAGAAGTAGAGGATGAAAGTGGGGTGTTGGTGAAGAGTATGAACCGCGAGTGTAAATAATGCTGAGGCTGATTGTGGGCGTGGCTGACAGAGCTCTAAAAATCTTCGACTATATATCAAAGGGTTTACTGCCTTGAGATGATGCCTGATGCCTGATGCCTGGTAAGGTGTGCTTCGAGCAAGTGAAAGAACTTTGCAGATACTTTTTCTCAAAGAACAAACAACATACACAACTCCGTAGCGTGGAAGAAAAAGAAGGGAAAAATAACGAGTGACGCAAAAGGAGCAAGAGACAACATGTATACTCGAATTAACGTTGTTGTCTGTCTTGTAAACGTTATTGTTGCTCTCGACGAAGATTGGTGGCTTCTACAGCTTCTATTTATCTGTCGTAAGGTCCCTATGTCTCAATACTAAGCAACGGCTGCTTAGCTCCTACTGCCGAACTAAATGAAATGAGTACTGAGTACTGAGGAATGGAGAATGAAGAAGAATGAAGAATAAAGAATGAAGGGCGTAGCGGGAACAGAGAGGAGATGTTATGTGTGTTTCTGGATGGTTGAGCTGAGGGTAGAGGAGGTTTTGTGTTTTGTGTGTGCCGTAGGGCCTTGTTCTTGTTCACTTTCTTATTCTTTACTTGGTATATGCCGGCAGTGGATGATACAAGGGCTCACTGGTCAGGTTGTGTGCTGACCAAAGCGATTACTTGAAAAACCGGATTCTTGCCGCACGAAACTACGTTTCCCGTCTTTCATTATATATGTATATATATTTGTTGGATTGTGAATATATAAATACTTGGCTAGGTACCGATCAATACTGTCTGACTATTTTTTTTAAGTCACTTTCAGAAGAAACAATTTTACTGTTAAATTATTACAAGTTTTGGTTCTAAATTGAAGATAAGGAAAAATAAGAAAATTTATGAGGGAAATTTAATTTAATTTTTGCATCAAAAAAGTTTTTAATAAGCAGGATTAAAATTGATAAAAATTATCATAGAATTCCTAATAAAAAATTCCTCATAAAAAAATAAAAATGCACATCAATTTTTAAGATTGTTTTAAAATTTTCTAAAGATTGAAGCTTATAAAAAAATCAAATACATTTATTGAATTTTTTAAAACATTCACGTCTAGGAAAAAATGAATTAGATTGACATAAACAGAAATAAAAAATTTGTTGTTAAAACCTAATTTTAGTGATGCAATATATTCTTAGTTTTGTTAATTAACGCTCGGATGCACAGAAAAGGAAGGGGAGAGAGTAAACTAAAGGTTGAAGGAGTATAGTTGAAGCAAGAGAATTAAAGGAAGAAGTATAAAAAAAGATAAGTAGCTGATAGACGTTTTATCTCAACGTCATTCAGAGTCTTAACGCGATCGCACACTGCGTAATAGTATCAAGCATATATCTGAGACTCCCCGGAAGGATGCGTAATAGAGAAAGACAGTGCAGAGTGCAGCAGACTTAATAAAAAAGGGATAGGAGGCATAGGTACAGATATATAGAAGCAAATGTGCATATTGCATTCATATGAATACTTGGGAAAGAAGTTAAAAAAAGTGAAAAAGAACAAGAATTAAATAAAAGTAATATAAGACAAGTAAAGAAGAAAGAGTCGGTGTACGAGTACGATGTATAGTTCGAGATTGTTGGTGGGTCTCCTCGAGGTCTCCGCATGCCACTGCAGTCAGCCCAGACAGAAAGCGGTCTGTATAATTATGGGTTGTCACCTCATCAGTTCGCGAGGCTCACACACTCTCACGTATCTGTGTGTTGGTATTATATTATGTATGTTGGAGTGTAAGTTTGTAGATGCGAAGGCGAAGGAATTGGACGACAGAAAGACAGAAAGACAGAGGATAGATAGAAAGAGGCCGTGCATGGTGAGTCGCTTCATGGCGGATATATATATGCGATGAACAATATATGTTGTGTGTATAAAATCATGCTGAAGGGTTACTGGAGTGCAGTCAGCTCAAATTGTTATCGTCCTTCGCATTCCTCCATATTCACGAGTGATTGGAGGTTTTTTCTCGTGCAGATATATGGAAGCGATTATCATTCAGGGTGGTAATGAAAATTAATAAAATCGTGATTGGAGGAATATGTTAGAACTAATTTTGATATTAAGACGGACAGATTTTTTTTTTAATTTAAAGTTTGTAAAAATGACTGTCAATTAGAAACTTTTAAATCTTTAATTTTTTATTTCTAAATAGCCAATTTTTATCTTTTAAAACTCTTTAAAAAAATTAAAAAAAATAATTTTTTTCTTCATGAATTAATAAAAAAAACTTCATTTTTTTTAAAAAATAGCGCCATCTATTGACATCATATTCAACTGTATTTAAATGCTGTAGAAAATGCCATCTATTAACAGTCTATTTAACTAACACGACAATTTTTGGATTGTTTAAATTTATTTGAAATTGTAATCTCTTACGCAGATTAATCAAATTAAATCGAAGAATTTTTATAAAAGTAATATCAATTATTTTTTAGATTTCTGAGTGAATTGGGCGTTTGGTTATGAGAGTTAGTGCAACGAGCAGTGTGTGCGCGCTGACTCACAATTGAAAAACAAATGGTCATATTACAATGAAGAAATGATTGAATTAAAATATTAACTAATGAAAGGCGTTTTTTTATCCGTAGAAATAAATAAATAAATAATGATAATAATTGTTTAAAAATTTCAAAAGACTGTCTTAGCAGTCTGCAGATGCAAAAATTAAAAAAAA
>CAJNRD030001117.1:13209604-13225070 GCA_905319865.3 Cotesia congregata | reverse complement strand
CACCAAGAATGACCCCTGATATTTTAGTTTCCATTTCCTGTAACTAGTTATATAGTTATCATATATAAAATACATTTTTATTATAAATTGCATCAAACAGTCAGTTAATGTGGTTTAAATAATTTCAAACCTCACAAAACCGTTCTGCTTACAGTAAACACATTCGGTAGTCTGGCGCTCCGTTTACAACGGGATTTTTTTTGAACGGAACTTGGCGCCAAATTCTACCGAATTTGTGGATAACTCTAAATTTTTATTTAAAAATGTTTAATTATTACAAAATTATTAACAATCTCGTAGAACACTAAAAAAAATTTCTCCCTTCATGGTCGGATCGATAACTCAAAAACGGATAATCTGAAAAAAAAAAATTCCAAACAGCTTTTTAATCAATAAGGATGTAGTAATCGTTGCACGTACGGAATTTTGAAAATTTTAATTTTCAAAAAAATTGAAATTGATTGAAAATTTTCTCATAATTTTTATTGTTTTTTTTTTAACCTTGCTCAAAAAATCTTTAAAATCAAAAAAGTTTTTTAATTTTGATTTTAAACATTTTTTGAGCAGGGTTAAAAAGAAACAGTAAAAATAATGAGAAAATTTTCATTGAATCGCAATTTTTTTGAAAATTACAATTTTCAAAATTCCGAACGTGCAACGATTACTACATTCTTATTGATTAAAAAGCTGTTTGGATATTTTTTTTCACATGATCCGTTTTTGAGTTATAGATCCGACCATGGAGGGGGAAATTTTTTCGAGTGCTCTACGAGATTGTTAATAAGTTGTAATAATTAATAATTTTTTAATTAAAATTTTGGGTTATAATCTTTAATGTATTCTTACAAAATTATAAACAAATGCAATCCCTAAATTCTTTTATTTTCCCTGTCAAAAAAATTCCCGAAATTATATTTTGTTTTTTCGACCGTCACAGTGGTGTTCTCCGTTAATTATAAAAATATATAATATATTAATAAATTAATTACAAACCTCAAAGGTACCATCCATGTAAATATTATTACTTTTCTGTAATACTTCGAGCAATGCATTTCTTGTGAATATTATAGCCGTGTCTCCATTACTTTGAACGTAATCCGTAGCAATGCCGTTTTCTTTGAGAGTTGAACCTAGCTCCGAGAGTTTCGACGGTATTTTCTGTCGACTAGCTGCACGCGCTCGCGATAAAATACTCGAGCAAGAGTTAAAATTGTGCTTTGCACTTAATTCTGGAAATCTATAAACAACAATGATATTAAAGTTAGCTGTCACTTGACCATTATTTAATTTTATTTGACAAAAAAAATTGTTCCGAAAATTATTTTTTTTTAAATTGCATTTTTAATTTATAAAATTTTTTAAATATCATTTTTTTTTCAATTTTTTATCCAGTAATTTATTTATTAGAAAAATTCTTAAAATTATTAAATATCTGCTAAATAAATTTTCATAAATAATAACATATAATTAATTAGAGTTAATTACATTTTATAATAAAATTAAGAATTTTTCTTAACTATAAAAATGAATAAATATAAATACATTAATAAATGAAACTTACGGTCGACAGACATCATCAAAGATTTCTTTTAGACCTTCATTCGTCTCCTCACATCTTTTTATCATAATGTTAAGAAGAACCGACCACTTATCTTTATCTTCATCAGCAAGATCAGCATGATGATTTTCTACTACGAAATCTTTACCTTCTTTCATGCCCGAGCATTCTTCAATATCAATAATAACTTTAGAAAAGTTCAGATACGCTGTGCATGCATACGATTTCTTCCTCGAGCATCGAAAAATATGGGTGCTTTGGCAATCTCTAGCATATGTATGCCCATCATGAAAGATCACCTTCGATCCTTTCTTTTTACCCGGTATAACCCTCATATTTAAAGTTATAAATCACAAATCAAAAATCACATATCAAAAATCACAAATGAAAATAATATTAACTTAAGTAAGCCCAACAAATAATTTTAATAATAATGTATTGATTTATAGATCGTAATTAAATATTTAAAAATTCATTAATTTTAGAAGTTATGTAGGATTTAGGATTTACTTTATAAATAACAGACAGTCGTTGTCATAATAAGTTATCACGTTCTTTTATTTTTAGATTGTCATATGTTTACATAAAAAACAAATAAATTTTTTTTATTTATTAATTATTATTATTATTTATTTTTTTATTTATTTATAAATTTAATAAAAGTAAACTTGGGTGTCTTAAAAATAATAAAAAAATTTTTTTTAAACGAAACAGATAAACGAAGAGACCGGATGTCCGAAGTGTGAGTGCCATGACCCGTCTCACAACGTGACCTGTCCAGGAGTAGGACAAACATGTGAGCTAATTGAATCTTCTTGTGCGCGACCACCGAGACCTCCTGCCCGCCGATGTACCGATGCCTGGTGAAACCGAATCAGGAGTACGGACTCTGCTGTCCGTTGACTCTAAACTTGGAGCGACCTGGAAAATGCCCGCCAGAAGAGCCAGCTGTCTGTGGCCCGACGTGTCAGCATGACATGGACTACTCCGGACCGCAAAAGTGCTGTGAGAGTGACTCTTGCGGCGGAGGTGTTTGTTTGCTTCCTGTCAGGCTGAGCGCCTACCGCAAAAACCGGATGCTCGCCGAGATGCTCAGCGTTTCCGAGAAGCAAGGCCGCGGGTACATTCCTCAGTGCAACGTGGCCGGTAGATACGAGCCAAAATAGTGCTCCAGAAACGGGTTGGTATGCTGGTGCGTCCGCGTCGACGGTAAAAAAATTTCCGGCACCATGGGACCTGCTGCCGCTGTTAATTGTAATCAAGTTACTGATAAATCTAAAGGACGTGCTCTGCCCACCTCATGCTCACTCTATCACTACGCTCAAGTGTGTCAGTACGGATTTAAAGTCGATGAAGCTGGGTGCTCTACTTGCAAGTGTAATAATCCTTGTGAAGGGTAATTTTTTTTATTTTTGATTTTTTTAGACAAATTAATTATAAAAAAATTATTGTAAGTTTTTATTTATTTATTTTTCTTTAGTAATAGTTTAATTTTTAATGATAATTTAATAATTAATTTAATATTATTAATAATTAATAATTATTAAGGAAAAAGAAATTTGGTAAATAATATTTGATTTAATTGATAAATTTTTTTTTGAAAAATACATAAAAAAAAAATTAACAATTAAAAAAAAATAAATTTGATTATCACAATTTTCAAAAAAATTTATAAATTTTTTAGAAAATGGTGATTTTCTACTTTTAATTTTTTTTAATTGTTCGTATTTTTTATGTACTTTTAAAAAAAAAAAAAAAAAAATATACATAAAAACATCAAAAAAAGATAAAATAGAAATTTTATCCATAAATATGAGAGCCAAAATTTTTTCCAACTTTTGAAGGCAAAAAAGCTATAAAAATCTTATTTTTTTATTTTTTTTCGTAACATTTTTTATTATAAATGCGCCGTAAAAACAAGCAGAATAAAAAAAAATTATTAAAAAATGTTTTTCACTAAGTTATGGCCAAAAATAGGGTGAATCTTACATTTATTTCTAAATAATTAACAAAAATTTTAATTTTTAATAAAAATTTTTTTTTTTTTTTTATGTTAACATTTTGATTGATAATTTTGTAACTCGTTAAAATTATTATTGGAGTAAAATTAAGTATAGCTTTAAAAAAACCTGTCGGACTGACCAGGTTGTTTGAAAATCTGAGGATGCTACCGCATGCACCGGAGGTTCAAGTTCAGGCGATTCCGGAGAATGGCGCTAATATTAACGACTCGGAGGTTGAGGAGAAGGTTAATCTGGATGAAAGACTGCCTCAGAGGGATATTGACAAGAGGATCCAACACGAAAATGAGTACAGTGACCGCGAGGATGAAGGCGAAGGCGGCAGCAGGGACAATAGGTCTTTTAAGGGGTCAAGGAAGAGACCTAGGTTGGAGAAAGAACAGGAACCTATGGAAACTGACATTGAGAAAGCGGATGACATCAAAAATGGAGCTAATGGTTGGTTTTTTTTTGTTATTTATAGCATTGAGAAAAGGAAATTTTTTTATAATTGAAAAATGACATTTACCTTGTGAACGATTGACGGTTTTTAAGATATAAGCTCATCCTGATGTTGCACTCATCGAGAGCTTTAATTTGAGTACCCACATGCATTTTTGATAAATTTTTCATATATACATATATATGATATATATAAATATATGAAATGTTGATGTGGGTATTCAAATGAAAACTCTTGATAAGTATGATATCGGGATAAGCTTATGTATTTAAAAATGTCAATATTTAAGAAAGTACAGTGCAATTTAACGAAAATAATTGAAAAATTACTCTGTATTTCGTGAACTATTGACATTTTAAAAGAAATAAGCTCATCCTGATGTCACGCTCATGAAGAGCTTTAATTTGAGTACCCACATAAATATTTCATATATTTTATATATTATATATATGTATATATGAAAAATATATAAAAAATGCATGTAAGTACTCAAATGAAAGGTCTTGATGAGTGTAACATCGGAATGAGCTTATATTTTTAAAAATATAAATATTTAAGAAAGTACAGTGCAATTTAACAAAAATAATTAAAAAATGACCTTGTATCTCGTGAACTATTAACATTTTTAAAGATATAAGCTTATCTTGATATTACGCTCATCGAGACCTTTTATTTGAGTACACATTGAGCTACTATTTTATGTAGTAACGACTTTTATCATTTTTTTAAGTGTAGTTTTTAGTTTTATTGATTTGTTATTGCAATATTTAAAAATTTTTTTTTAATATTTTTTTAGATGTAATTTTATTAATAAAAAAAAAATTATTGACGGTCGGCTAATTTACGAAAATTTATTTAACATATGTACTAATTTTACGAATTTTATAACAAATAAATGGAGTAAAAAAATAAATTTGAAAAAAAAATTGACAGTTCAAATTAAAAAAAAAAAAATGAAATTAAAAAAAAATTTTTTTTTTTGTAAAAAAATTCGAAATACAGATATCTACGTAATAAAAATAATAATTATAATTTACATATTTAAAAAAGCAGTGTGAAGTAAGTGTTACATAATTAATGTTACAATTGTTTAATTTTATATTTTCTTTTGTTTTCAAGCATCACCATTTTAGAAGCGTCACAGCGTTTATCTGTCACAGAGAGTCTATCTGGCAAAAAATTGCGTACTACAAGATGACCAATTGTAAGTTGTCAATTAAATTAATATTATTTAAATATTTAATATTGTTTTAATAAGTTTATAATTATTTTTAATTAAAATTACAGGGACACAGCAAGAAGACATTGCGCTGATGAATCACCGGCTGATGAGGCATGGAAATGCATTCATTTTCAACAAATTACGGGATGAGGAATTGGACGTTTGGCTGTAAGTTTGATATATTATTATTATTATCATCATTTTTATTATATTTAAGGTATTTAATATATCTATATGTGCAGATAAATTAACATTAACAAAATATATATATATATATATAGATCATTTAGAAATTTTAACACAATACTTTTAGATATATGTACTTACGAAACAAGTAAAAAAAAATTTTTTTAAAGTTACAAGCCTGAATGACCTCTTAAATCTACTAATTTAGTTCTAAAGAGTAAATATGAAGCCGTGAATCTTGAAATAACCGGACAGTGGGCTTATGATTATTTGATGTAGTTCTGGTCATGTCACAGGTCTGGAACGAGTAGCAGAAGAGTTGATGGGCCGTAGGAGATGGAAGCAGTATCAGGATACCCTGTACAGCAGCACTCGCAGCGAATCAGCTACGCAGCCACATCATCGGCTTTATTCGACGTTTTCAACGGTCGGAAACTCAAGTACCGGGAGTTTGAACCAGGTGAGCCACCGAACGTCACTAGGCCCAAGCCCAACGGCAACAACAACTCCGGAATCAATAGTTACGAAACAACTTGCCGATCACAAAAGCGACGAAAGTCAGCATTGTTTCAAACCCGAAGACATAAAGCTCAAGGTCGAAACGGCAGTAGACAAAAACGGTATTTTCTCAGAGTCTTTGCAACATGGAGAAGTTTTTGTCAACTTAAAACAGAATTCAAATCAACGATTAGACGACGAAAAGATCGAGAAGAAAAACAACGAGAACGATTTGGAGAGTGTGGACATAAAAGTCAATCTCGAAGACGAAAAGGTGACTGCGCCAGTCAGCCCGTTACGAGAAAACAACAAAGGTGCAAAAGACGAGCCTATAGATACGACAGAGACAAAGGTAAATTTTAAATCATTTTTACCTGTTATTATTTTAATCGTAAAGTACACATCAAATTATTCGACCATTTGTTCGGTAGACAAAAAGGGTAAGTTATAAGGTTTACATGAACATCAAGCTAACGGGTATTCTTTTCCCTTGGTACACGTTCTCATAAAAATTTCAACTGTATTCTGTTACCTTTTTGCATCAATAAAAAATTTACTTTATACAAAATATTTATTGTCATACACTGAGAGAAAAAATTTATTTAGATAAAAATGAGTAATGTTGAAATATAAAATTAATTTGTTGAAAATTTTAAACAATTTTATTTCTTAGCTGAAGAAATAAAAATTTTTTTAACTTTTTTGTTGAAAGATTTTAGATTTAGGAAAAATAATTTTGAATGAAAATTCGCAAGTTGTCCATTTAAAATTAATTTTCCAAATCAAAAATTTTTTTCAACAAAAAAATTACTGTGAAAAAATTTTTATTTCTTCAGCTAAGAAATAAAATTGTTTAAAATTCTTTACAAATTTTTTGTCACAGCAATGGCTAAAAACCGACGAAAAAGAAAAATATGGTAGTCCTCCAAAAGATTGATATATGTTTCTTAAGTTATATTCTTCTTAATTTTTTTATTTGATTTTTTATGCATTTAGGTAGATATTTTTGGATATATATCATAAGCGAAAAGAATTTTACTGCTTTAGTTACTGTTAATAGGAAATGATCTATTACTTTAATCGTTATTTTGTATTAACTATACATTTTTTCTCAAAAATAAATTATTTAATTTCCTAATAAAGAATCAAGAAGCTCGAAAAAGAAATAGTTCAACGTTTAAAATTGAGAAGTTTATATAGTTTTGAAAAAATATGGATAACTTCAAGGAATTCTTCTTGAGAATTTTATTAAAAACCGCAAAAATGATAAGTTATGAAGCTAAGTCGAATTTAATTCTAGATCTTTGTAAATCAATAAGTCGAATATTTTTGAAAAACAAAATTTTTTACTTTTAAATAATTACCCGATGCTAAAAATCTCTACTGATCTTTGGCTTTTTACTTTTTAACTTTTTTTTTTTTAAATTCTCGATCGTCTGTCAGATTTGACATCGCGCGATATTTATCACCAAAAGTAGTATTTTATTTGGTACATTTGTTCTACATTAATTTTATTTTCATATGATTAAATTATTTCAAAAATATATCTAAGTTAGTCAGAATTATTCGAGCTTTAATTTAAAAACAAAAATATTTCTTTTCCTAATATTGGATATTTGAAATTAAATTGTACTAGTTCTTTTTACCCTCATTGCTGTTATAGTAATATGGTTTAGATGTTTGCCCGTGAAGTGTTAACGTTAAAAACGATCAATTTATTGATTAATTTTATTCAATATTGAAAAAAATTTTCTTAATCTAAGTATAAACTATTTTTTTTTTTTATTTTTTAGGAACAGGTGACAGAAAATTTATCGAACCAAATACAAGGATCACCGTGTCTATTGCGGGTAAAGAAAGAAGAAGAGCTCCAAGAATTACCGCTACAAGTGAATTGTGGCGAAACAATCAGAAGCGTCACAGATTCCGAAATAAACAAATCAGCAACAGCAATAGGAAGTGCAGAAGAACAACAAGCATCAATAGGTTGCCCACCGTTACATTTCCATCGGCACACCAGTCCACCACCAGAGGACTGGAAACCTCTAGACAAGTGTTGCTTATGTCTCGATGGAAAATTATTTCACGAAGATCAACCTCCTCTTGTTAGTTATCATTTCTTAACTTTTAAATTAATTTTATTAAAATACATAATATCAACATTTACAGTTTATTCTTAATTAATTGTTTGTTACAGAGTCCTCAAAGCGAAAGCAGCGGTAGTTCGAGATCTGCAGAGTCACCCATGTCTGTGCAAGTCGACCCGATGGCAGCCTCCGTGGTTGCAGCCGCACTCAGCGGAACATATCCGACCTTATTGCCACAGTGGTGTCTACCACCGAGAGAAACACCTCTTATGGTTGTACAATCTCTTCAAGAAACCGGCCAGTTGTCCGATCAACCACTTGATCTCTCAGCAAAACCGAAAAGTTCTCAGGTTTGTCATTTAAAAATTATTTTGCAGATAATCTAAAATTTTTTTTAAAAGATTTCTAACAAGCGGTCAAAGTTTTCTTTACTGTTAAGTTTTTTTAAGTTAGTTGTCGTGGTTAAGGCATACTCTCAAAAAATTCTAAATTTTTGTATACTTTTATTAAAGACATGATGATACAATTATCCTAAAAATTTGAAGTCGATTGATTACCAATAGCCCGAGATGAATTTAATTAAAAATTGTATATTTAACATTGATTGCATACGCTCTCTGCAGTTCTGTACCAGTTTTTCAGTTATAAAAAATAAACTAACTGTTAGAAACTTTAAAAAAACTAAAAAACTGACAGTCTTTTCATGTATTTGTTGTGAGTTTAAAGAAAAATAAAAAAAAATCTTTTACCATCTAATTATTTATAAATGACGGATTAAAGTTCAACAATTTATGAAAAAGTATATATCTACGGAGTCGGACTGAAACAATTGTGTGGGTTGTTTCTCCACGGGTACAGTCTCATATAATTTTGCAGCGCGTATAATCTCTAATTTTTTGACAATATTGTACCATGACAACTACCTTAAGGGGGATAGCCACTTTGACGGCCAGAAAAATAAGTGATTTTCGGGAATTTTTTTGATCCGGAAAATAAATAAATTTAGAGATTTTTTTGTTCTATTAAATGTCCATTAAAAATTTATATCCTTAATTTACATTAAGAAATATCAAATCGTTACAAAGTTATTAAAATTCTTGTCCAGCCGAAAAAAAAATTCTTCAACCATGGTTCCATCGTTATCTCGAAAACGAGTCTTCCGAAAAAAAAAATTTTAGTTACGTTATAATTTGTATATAAATATGGTTATCGATGCACACAGCCGATTTCTTAAAATTTTGATTTGAAAAAAATAAACAACTGATTGAAAATTTTTTCATATTTTTGACTTTTCCTTTAGATTGATATTTGTTTTAGCGAAAACGGTCGGTCTACCTGCTCTCACTAAAGTGACTTTATCTTCGAAAATTTTCGAAATTTTTATCTACAATTTTATACACATATTTTTTGAGTATATAAATTTTGATTTAAAGAAAAAAAAATGAATTTTTTTTATTTGTACAGTAGCTCTCCCTCTTCAAAAGGGCAAAAATTAAAATTTTCCGTGCATCCATATTAAAAGACACCAATAGGTTTTATGGCTATTGGTTTCTTTCTCACGCAATAGTGCTGCCTCTCTTTATAGACTATCGCTCACTTACTTCCACTCAATCATTTTTTATAAAAAAATGAATACCGCCCGCTTATGTTATTTTTGATAAAAAATACTTGTTATAACTTCAATTAAATATTCTCAGTTTTTCAAAAAAATCCTAAGAAAAGTATGGTTGTTATTCAATAAAATGTTCACTCTAACTATGGTCAGGATAGGGAATACATGTTAGATATACGATTTTTAATTGCTAATATTTCGAAAATTAGCACTGCAAAGACTATTAAAAAAAAATTTATTCGTATAGAGGACACTTAAAAGTACGCGTATTCAAAAATTGAAGAATATTATAAGAAAAGTGATTTTTCACGGAACCTCCTATTAATAATTTATTAAGATCATCATAAAAATTATACAAAGAATTTTATTTTAGGAAAACAACATATCTGTGCTGGAACAACAAAAAATACCTCTGAGAATGCCGACAGGGTTAGATCCTAAAAGTTTATTTGCGTAAGTATTAATTTTTTTTATATGACCAAAAAAAAATAGTTAACTATCTAAATAAAGTTTTGCATTTTTATACTATTAAAATTGTAGGAAAATTACTTTTACTTGCTTGAATATGATAACTCATTTCGAGTAAATGTAATGTAATTTTCGCCGTTTTTAATACCGCGAAGGAAAATTTTATCTGGTACCAAAAATAAGTCTAAAAAAAAAATTATTCTAAATTCTGTATTTTTCAATAATTCAGTAGCTGGTGACCTCAAGTATTGACATCTATTGAAAAATTGAACAAAGTTTTATAAGCAATAAGTAACTGCTAAATAATTCGATACAAAAAGTTTTATGAACTTTAGTAATTCACATTTTTCTTGTTAAAACCATAAAATATATTTATAAGTATTCATGCATAATAACGAAAAATGTAGACCTAAATTATTATTATTAGTTAAGAAAAATCCAATAAATTAGTAGCGAAAATTGTATTGCTTTTGTATCGTGAATTTTCATACCCCGATATTTTAGCGCGTAAAATTTTTTATCGTCTTCTATTATTAGCTGCACTGTAATCTGTACCTCCTGACTTAACAAAAGAGTGAAAGAGTTGTGCAACAACCGGCAGAAGAATAAGAAAAAGATAGCAAATACTCAAGCTGGTTCATACCCGCTAACCGATAAGATTACAAGAGAGTAATGTCTTTCACCTCGAAATTCGTTAAAGACTCATTCGGTCGGTTCAACTCCCTCGTCGTTTCCAGTACGTTTTATAAAAAAGTTTACAATATTAAAACGAAATAAAATAAATATTTAGCAAAACAGATGCTCAAGTTCATTCACTTAGCAATTGATCATGGGTGGATGCCTTGATATCATCAGCCAAATACAAAGTTTACCAAACTGGATACGTACTTTTATCAGTATAAATTCAGAGTCAGGCAACGCGCAACATGCTCTCGAGAACAATGCACTCACATTATATCTCATATGAAGGACAAGATTTTAAAGTTAGCCCTGGGTTCATTTACACTTAATCTTATCACCTTTTATTTAAAAAAAAACTTTGATACTTTGTGTATCATTTTTTTTTTATTTATATTTTTAATTGTTAAAATAACTTTGAAAGAATATCCAATCGAATAAATTTATTAAAAGATTATTTTTTTTTTATATTAAAATATTTTATTTGGCAAAGAATTTTGAATCATGAAAAACTAAATCAATTTAATATTTTTCGAATATTTAATATAATAGTACTTTTATCAAAGCAAAAAATGATAAGAGTATTGATATTTGATATTTATTAATCCTGACGTGCATAGATAATATTCTGAAAGTGATTTTATCATTTTTTAGTTAGTTTTAAATGTTTTTATTAATCATAAGAAGATGAAATATTAGATAAATATATTGTGTGATTTTATCGTGATTTGATTGGGAATATAAAATATTTGAGTTAACAGAATCTGGAAATACTTATTTCAAATGATCAAGTAGGAGCAAGTTCATATTTCATAAAAAATTTTATATTTATAGACTTACAGAAAAATTAAAAAAAAAAATTATCGGTTTATTTGCGTCATCCTGATTTTTCGTATAATTAACAGCCGATTCCCTCTTTTTCTCGCGTCGCACTCACTGCAAGAAACGGTACTATCCTTGTTGCACTCATGATTGTAAAGCTAATGCAGTTTTATATTTTTCTTTTAACCAAATGAGAATTTTGAAAAAAACGCTATGATACCAAATAGATAATTAAAAAATCTATTACATAACAGAGCGTTTTTTTTCAAAATTCTTCTTTTTAAGGAGAGAAATATAAAGCTTCAATCGTAGAGACCGGCTGTTAAGAGGTAGGGATCCATGCTAAAAGGGCGCATAAAAAAAATTTTTTTTACTATTTGTTTTAAAATTGTTCAAAACACAAAGATCCGTAAAAAATTAATTTGAGCATCCTAAAGCGAAAAGATCGCATCTCAACTCATGCGCTCTTTAAGCTTTTAGAAAAAAATAGTGTCTCATAAAATTTAACTTTATTGCAAAATGTTGACAAATAGTTTGACAATACCAGTTAGATCTAACAAATAGTTTAATATACAAAGCTCAATTGTTATAAAAAGGAGCAAAATAAAAACAATTATTAAGTTGCGTGGTTACTCAGTTTCTGAATATTTAATTCACATGACTAACATTTTTTTGACCTACGACACATTTTTTTTTCAAAGTTTATTAAAAATTAAATAATAAAAAAAGTTAGAATATCAATTTTTTATTTAAAAAATTTTTTTTCATTAAAATTATAAAAAAAAAACCGAAATTTACAGATTTATTTCCTTTAATTATTCTTGGATTATAGTTACGCCATAAATCAAAATAATTTTTTTTTTAATCCAAAAATGTTCATTTTTTGAGCTTTTATATCTATAATTTGTAATATATTTGATAATTTTAAATACATTAATTTTAATTATATATTAAAATTTAAATTTTTATATATTAATTTTATATTTAATAATTAATAATATATTTTATCATTTTTTTAAAAATATATCTAATTTTGATACATCCTTTTATTTAATTTTCAGGGTTAAGATAAACATTCTAGTAAATTACTCAGGAAAAAAAATTGATAGGCCTTTTTAGCTTAAAATCATAAAATTTTTTAATTCTTAAAAGTAAAAGGGCGCACAATTAAATACATCCGCTCTTTTAGCGTTTGATTAAATATTTGATTAATATTCGTAGAATATGTCTACTCAGTAAAAATTTTTGCGTCATTGCGTCAAAAAATTTTGTGTTAAAATATTTAACACTTTTTCGTGTATATTCAACAGAATAAATGTTAAATTTACACATAATAGTGTTAAATATTGAACACAAAAATTTTTAACACTAAGTTTTTTGACGCAATGACGCAAAATTTTTTACTGTGTACCAGTCGAATGGCGAATACACAAGAAAAATATATTTGATAAAAAAAATTAAAATGAATAAATTTTATTAAACAGCTCATCTTTCCGCGCCAAACCAAGATTGACAGGTCCAGTTGGAGCAGGTGGTGTGTCTGTAGTAGGTGGTGGAAGGCGAACTTACACAGAAGAAGAGTTACAAGCTGCACTCAGGGATATTCAAAGTGGAAAACTTGGAACGCGAAGGGCAGCTGTAATCTATGGAATACCAAGAAGCACCCTACGTAATAAGGTCTACAAGCTTGCAATGGAACGTGAAAGAGACGCGTCTCTGACTAGCACCCACTCACACACCCACGAGTCTGGTGTTTCAGCATCAACCAATACATCTACTACCTTATTAACAACAACAACAATAACTACAACAACAGCAACAACACCATCTACACCAAATACGACCCAAAATGCCTCCGCAAATACTCCGTCCTCGCCAATGGATGAGGTAGGTTTTGGGGATGAAAAAATTTAAATTTAACAAATAAATTATAAATAAATACTATGGGAGAAAAGTTTTTTTCCAAGTTCTATTTATTACATTGAGATATCTATAACATACTTTCATTTAAGTTTATCCAGAATTAGAATTTTTCTAGTATTTACAATTTTTTGTCATTAATTTTTTAAAAAATAATTATTCTACGGAAATTGGAACTAAAAGCTTATCAAGTTACAAGACTAAATCAGAAGCTGGTAATTTAAGGGTTATAGCCACTGTGACGGTCGAAAAAATCGGTGACGATCGGGAATTTTTTTTATGATCAGGTTTTTTTTTGTTCTATTAAATGTATATTGAAGAATAATATCCTAAATTTTCACTAAGAAATATCAAACTGTAACAAAGTTATTCACATTCTTGTCCAGCCCCAAAAAAAAATTTTCCTTAATGGTCACATCGTTATCTCGAAAACGGGTCATTCAAAAAAGAAATGTTTGTTACGTTATAATCTGTATAAATTTAATTATCAAACGTATAGTCGATTTTTGTATTTTGATTTGAAAAAAAAAATGAGCAACTGATTGAAAATTTTTTCATCTTTTTGGCTTTTTTGGATTCAAACAGCTTTAAAAAATCGTAAAAATGAAAATTTTTTTAATTAGCTACGTGTAACCTTATCCACTGTAAAGACGAACAAAACAAAATTTTGAAAATCGGTTGATATTTGTTTGTGTTATTGATTCGACCATTTTCAACAAAAAAAGTCGTTGTGAGAAAAACGCGTTTAAAGTTTTCAATCTATTTTACTTTAAGTTGCTCTAAAATTATGTATCTCTTGAAATATTTACACTTAAATAAAACTATTCCGTCCTGGGCTATATGAGGGTTGTTTTCCTTATCTCCAGTGGAGTCCATAATTTTTTAAATTTTTTTATTGACTGGATTCGACATTTTCGTCTGAGCGCTGAACGAAAACGGTCGGTTACCTACTCTCAGTAAAATGACTACAACTCTGAAAATTTTCTAAATTTTGATCTAAAATTTTATACACACACAGAAAAAAAAATTAACTCGATTCAAGAGAAAAATTCTTGAACCAAGAATATAATTTTGAAGAGGGATTATCTTGAATCAAGACGAAAAATTCTTGAATTAAGTAATATTTTCTTAAATCAATAATTTTTCTACTCAAACTAAGAATATTGAGCTCTTCAAAAATATATACTTGGTTCAAGATAACTTTTTTTTCTGTGCACATTTTAGAATTTATAAATTTTGATTTAAAGAAAAAAAATTTTTTTCTATTCGTCACAGTGGCTATCGCCCTTAAATACAAGTATAGAAACAATTGCTTTCAAATTTTTCAAAATAAGTTTTATTTTCTTCGAAACAGAACAGAAGTCGATTTATTTAAAAATCAATATTTTTGAAAACGTAGGGGAGGGGGGGGGGCAAAATGGGGTACTTAAGCAATCGTTATGATTTTAAGGACTTAAATACGCTGATTTTTCTCGTTTTCAGTCGTAATTAAAGGAAGATAATCAAATTTCAAGTTGCCGTAGAAAAAAAATTTCTTTTTTTTTGCGGGCAAAATGGGGTACTCCCTGAAAGAGTGAAAAAAAAATTTCTTCAGCCGAAAATGAAATATCGTTAAAAAAATAACATTTTATTATCGATAAGTCTACACGGGAAGAAAATTGAAGGAGTTATTACTATTTTACTATTGTAATTTTTACTAAATAAAATAGTAACGGTGGACTATACTTCTCATTTAGTAATTTTTACGATCTACTATTGTAAATTTTATCCAACAAATAAGACTAGCAAGAGTTTTAAAAAGTCGAATACTATAGAGCAAATTATACAATATGTGTCTGTGAATTTTACAATTCAACTATTGTAAAAATTCACAGTTGGTTTTTTTAGAAGAAATATTAGGGTGGGAGAGAGATATAAGGTAGCACGAATTGGTACCTGCACAGTAATCGAAA
>CAJNRD030001117.1:13167207-13208692 GCA_905319865.3 Cotesia congregata | reverse complement strand
ACGAAATTTTGGGGGTACCCCATTTTGCCACCCCTACCCCATTTCGCCCCCCCCCTCCCCTATACAAACTTATATTGTTGAATAAAAAGTTATTTTTCTTTTCATAATTTTTTTTTCTGTAAATTTTCAATTTTTGTGGTAAGAAGTAGTAAGATGCGTTACAAGGCTGACATTGAAGAACTACTCCTAAAAAGTACTCCTAACTATAGATCCGATCTATTTTTGATTAATTACAATATTAAATTTTTTTCATCCAAAATTAAAAAATACATTGAAATTTTCTTTGAAAAATTGCAATTGTTTCTATAGTAAGCTACCAATAAATAAAATTACATTTACAGAATAACGAGATCCTAGCAGATTCTAATTCTGTATAAAAAATATTCGGGTGTTATTATTAAAATTAAAATTTAACAAAATACAAGTAATATTCCGTGTCGAAATCCTCTACTTAACTCTTAAATTAGGATCATCAGTATGAAAATAATTTTACTTATTACCGCGAAATAAATAAATTTTCGTTCTTTACTTACAAGTAACTCGATTTCTCGTTTGTTATCTCTAAGATGATCTTATCTTATATTCTTTGAATCTCTAATATATTTGATTAGAGAGAAGGAATGGAGCTTCCCCAAAACGAACCTCTAGCATGACTAATAATTAATGAATCCGTATAGAGTAAGCATCTGCATGATTTACACATGAGCACCGAAAATAAAACTCAAAATCGGTATAATTCCAGATTACTTTAAATATCCATTAGTTTTCTTTTAATTCCGCATGAACTATCATTTTTAATATCGTTATCAATATTTGTAGTTAAACATTCGGCTATTTGATGTCCGAAAAATTCTGAAAATCGAGGTAAGTTTTGGGCAAACATTCACAAAGATAATTCGTATAATTATTCTTTTATTTTCATTATACTGAGCTTAGGTTCGTTTATTTTCTTTTGCAATGCATTTGATACATATTTTTTCATATTATTAAATGTATTTTGTGTAATAAATAAAAATTATGCAGGATACCAATTTTCGCGCTGTACTGCTTGAAATATCATTTAGATGCACGCATAAATAATAGTTGACTTTTCGAAGTTAAATTTCATTTTTCACTTTTTTTAACCAGAAAATTTATTCTGAAAAAAATTCCTACTTTATCTTTCGATAATTTCGGTCTTAAATCTTTAATGAATGTTTATATTTCAGCTAAGAATTTTTCAAACCTTAAGCAAGATAATACAAAGGCTCTATTCTCACCTAAAAATAAAATTTGAAGTTTTGTCGGGTCACAAAAAAATTTATAAAAAAACTCGCTTGTTATAATTTCTTCTCATCGAAATTATTTTTGTCATGTCTCTTCTAAAATAAATGCCGACAAGGATGTTCATGCGCTAGGCTAGAGTCAATTGAATACTTTTTATTTAATTTTTTGGGATCTTGATAAAAATTTTTAAACGTAATGGGAATTTTATGAATTAATTTAATTAATTAATTAAAAAAAGTTTTCAATGAAGGTCTGATAGAAACTCGGTTCTTATAGTAGGATATTGAAAAAGTTGAAAAATTAAATACTCAAAAATTTTATATAAAAACACTTTGAATAAGTTTTTTGAAAAAAATAAATTTTTATTTTCTATTTCGATTATTATTAGTGCTGACTTATTTGCATTTGATGGACAATTTAAGGATGTTCATGTGCTACGCTAGAGTTAAATGAATATTATACCTTTTTATGAAATTTATTGAGGTCTTGAGAAAAATTTTTAAATGTATCAACAATCATATAATGATTTAAAATTTTTTTTTGTTTACCTGAAATATTTTTTAAGCATCTTCTTTAAAAAATCAATAAATATATTAGTCGTTGATTTGTCGTCCATCTTTATTGTTTATTAAATTTGACACATCTGTTATTTCTAACCATGTAAAAAGCTGAATTAAAGTGCTTGTTTTCAGTATGGTCAAAAATCAACTAAAATAATTTTAATTGTACCAAGTAAAATAATAAATAATTAATTTAAACGTTTGTCAACACTATCTTTTTGATGAATTTATAAAAACTGCATGACTCAGATAATTTTTTCAAATTCAAAAAATGCTGATCTGCCCTAAGGTTGTATTTTAAAAATCTAATTTTTAATCGTTAATAACATTTTGATATAATCAATAACGAATTTTAAAATTTTGAAGGAAGATCGCTATAATTAAACTTATTAAAACTAAAAATTATAAATTTATATCTACTATCAAGTCTTACGCATGAACTTCCTTAAAGAAATCACAATTTATTTAAATTAGAAATGATAAAATGAATATTCGTCTAAATGGCAGAAATTCGATTGTGATATCTGTGCGAAACTGAAATAATTAGAGCAATAATTCAATGGGACAACACTTTCTTCGAATAATTCTTATTACAAATATAATATATTCTAATTAAATTGATTTATCAAGATAAATGAAATAATTATCATAATTTCAAACTCCAAATAAGTTGTCTCAGTATGACCTACTAAAAATAATGTACACAGTATCGTGTCATAGTGATAACTGCAGTCAATATTTATTTATTTAATTTAATAAAATTTATACATTCGTGTAAAATACTATCAATTTTGCTCGATGTTATCTCATACCTGCATGACGCTTGATTATTGTGCGTCCAACTAAGATACAGTGGAGTCTCTCCAACTTTTTTTGTTATCTAACTTAGACTTCGGAAATTTAAAACTGATCCCAGTAAAAGTTGCAGAGACTCCACTCTATTCGAAACACATATGTAAACTAAAACATCAAACACTATTTCTTCAAGACAGATACATTGAAAAGTTATTTATCACACAATCGTACAAATTTAAAAATAAATGTTAGAACAATCATTTACTCGAGAATGATAGTATTAAATACTTTTGTAAGAACTGTTCAATGGAAGATAAAAGAGATTAATTTTTCTGCAGGCGGATGACAAGGAACTATCTGGTGCTGAAGACGAGAAAGAAGTTGAGAAAGCTTTATTAAAACCTTTACTTTCACTGGAAGATCTCGTAAGATTTTCGGCTTTAGAAGCTGGAGGTGGAGACTCACTTAGGACTCTGCTTCAACGTGGCCAAGAATCCGGCACGGAATGGCCAGGCTTTGAGCATCCTAACATCGGTCCATACATTCAGAAAATGCTTGCTGCTGCAGCACCATTTAAAGGTTAATATTTTACTGATCTAGTACACTGAGAGAAAAAAAATTTGTGATAAAAAATAAATTTGTTTAAAATTTAAACAATTTTATTTTTTAGCTGAAGAAACAAAAAATTATTTTGATGAAAAACAGTTTTTTAAATTTAGAAAAAAAAAATTGGATGAAAATTTGCAAGTTGTCTATTTAAAATTACTTTTTTCCCAATTAAAATAAAATATTTTTTTAACTACACGGAAAGAACAAGATTACACTGGATAACATTCCAGATTATACTCAGTGACATCTGTAGTGAAAAAAATTTCAGATAGTAGCTAGTATAATCCACTAGTATAATCTAGATTATACTGAGTGTTATCGCGGGTATAATCCAAGATTCTACTGAGTATAATCCAAATTCTATAGGATAAAATCTCGGATTATATCCAGTGGAATCTTACGCAGTATATTGCACGCCTCATAGCGCGAAGCGCGTGAGGTTGTGCTTTATACTCGACTCGTTAAGATCAAGCAATTTTGTGATCTTTAAATGCCTCTATCACAATCATATTACACTTATACAATGATATAAGTAGATGTACACCGAAAAAACACTTAAATTAAACCATCTGTTATTTTCTAAAATCATTTCATGTTGCTATTTTGAAAAAAAAAAACGTTTTGAAAAAAATTTTACGTGGACGTCCGGATGTCACCCCATTTTGGATGTACCAACGATTACTCCCGAACAAATTGATATTTCAAGACCGGATCTTTTTTATTAGTTTAAGAATTCGATGAACTGGGTCCGTATTGCATATCAGTGGCCTAGCTTACGTATTTTTTTTTAAATTGAATTTTTATTAAAATTTACTACGATACAACCGTACAAAGCTATACGAACTTTCCTTATTTGTCACGTGAAAACTATGGCGCCACTTGATCAAGCTAGATTTTTTTAGACTGCGTGCGCGCATGACAAGAAGAAAGGGCGCCGATATTTAAAAAAAAATAAAAAATACTCTGTAAGAAATTACTTAATTATAATTTTTTTTTTTTTAATCAATTACACAATTAATTTTTTTCTTAAAAAATGAATGAGCGTTATGAGGTGTGCACTTTTGGATTTTCCAAACTTTTTGAGATTTCACTGTGGGAAATGGGATAATACAATGAGTATAACCCAAATATCACTCAGTACAATTTGGATTTATACTAGCTACTATCTGAAATTTCTTTTCACTACAGATGTCACTAAGTATAATCTAGAATGTTATCCAGTGTAATCTTATTCTTTCCGTGTAAACTTACTGTGAAAAAAATTTTTATTTCTTCAGCTAAAAAATAGAATTGTTTAAGATTTTCAATAAATTTATTTCTTATTACATTGCTCGTTTTTTCAAAATAAATTTTTTTCCGTGTAGTTAATTAATAAAATTAAGTTTCTATCAAGCTAAAAAGTGTAATTAAGTCACTTTTAACAGAATATATTTTTTTTTGAAATTTTCTTGGTCTGCAGTACTTAACACCTACGACCAGTCATTGTAAGCTTTCAAAAATCGATAGAAACTAATTTCAAATATTTTATTAAGTGTAGTTATTTGTGCCAACTAAAATCAACAATTCTCTAATATTTATTTATTTGCAGACTTGGAGTCTCAAGACTACAAAATACCTGAAGCTATGAAACGGCTAATGACTGAAGACAAGAGAACACACAATAACCTAAACGGAGATCAAAATCAGCAACAGCTGGTTCATTCCCATCAATTCCATCAGTCATCACAAGCTCAACAAAATCTTCCTATGACGAATAATGATTTTAATCCGGCAATTGAAGAAGAAGCGAGTGACAGTGCTCAAGGCAGAGCTATACTGAAAATTCCGTCCTACAAGCCAGCGGGCACATCAGGTTCAAGCAAAAATAACGGGGAACCAACATCAACTGCATTTGCCCAAGGTTTTGCAGCGATATCTGGTACTGCAACGAGTCCTGGTCTTATAGAACGCGCAAGTCCAGCCTTCTCAGGCACAAGTAGTCCCACCAATTCTCTTGTTGGTAAAGGAGTAGGCGTCAATTTTCGTGACGTTATAGCTAAAAGTATTAGCTCAAAGTTTCAAGAAGGACAATCTAATTTGGCTGGTCAGCCCTCGGCTCCAGGCCAAGCCAGCGCAATACTCAGTGATTCGAATCCGTATAAAAGAGGACGGTATACACCACCTCAGCAGCCCCAATCTCAGCAGCAGTCACAAATACAGCAACAAAAACTTCAATCCCAAGATAGTAAATCAAAAGCAAGTGCTGGTGGCAAGGGTACTAGACCCAAAAGAGGAAAATATAGAAATTATGATAGGGATAGTCTTGTTGAAGCTGTTCGCGCTGTACAAAGAGGAGAAATGAGCGTTCACAGGGCAGGAAGTTACTATGGTGTACCGCATTCCACTTTAGAGTATAAAGTTAAAGAAAGACATCTTATGAGACCAAGAAAAAGGTAAATAATTATGATAAATAATCACGTGCGAAAAAGTAAAAGGCGCACAAAAAAATTTGTTTTAAAATAGTTCAAAATACAAAGATCATGTAAAAAAATAATTTAAGCATCTTAAAGCTAAAAGGAGGTATCTCAAGACATGCGCCCTTTAACCCGTCAGAACTCACGTGAATTTTAGTGTCTCACTTGCACTACAGCGCCGCTCTATAAGTCGGATGTTGTTGCGTGAGCAAAATGCTCATAACGTGAGTGCTGACGGGTTAAACTTTTAAAAAAGTAGTGCCTAAAGCTATAAAGGCGAAAAAAAATATAAGTTTTAATTCAAAATGTTGACAAGCAGTTTCACAAGACAAGTTAGATCCAAAAAACTGTCTAGTAGACAAAGCTTAATTATTATAAAAAGGAACAAAACGAAAACAATTGCTTAGTTTCTCAGTTACTCTGTTTTTAGTAGATTTCATAAAAATCTAACTATAGTATTTGTCCTCATAACGTAACTTTTTAAAAATTTTGCTATATTTCGACCTAACTCGACAAGCTGAGTCGGAAAATACATATATGGTTTAAAAAGGTATGACTCATTACGAAGGTAAAGTGCAAATATTGTATGAGTTCAATCAGTCAATTAGTTTAGAAATTACAGCATTTTAAAATTGTGAAAATTTCATACTCTCACTACATCTCCTTCAAATAACTTTTGAACACGTTAAGATATTCAATTTCTGTAAAATGCATCTGAAAGCTGAGAAATTAAGCTTCAATTTGCATATTTACATGTTTTTCTAAATAAAAAAATATCCATCTTAGGATGATTTTTAAAAAATTTTACTTTTGCAGTTGTTTTGTCCACAGAAATGAAATAAAATGAAATCTACTTCCATTTCGGTGCCGAATGGCCTTTTAAATTTAAAATTCACATGACTGACGACACATTTTTTTTATGAAAGTTCATAAAAAATTAAATAATAAAATAATTTTTTTTCTTAAAAATTATTAAAAAAAAACCGAAATTAACTGATTTTTTCTTTAACTATTATCTTGGATTATAGGTACGCCATAATAAATCAGAATAATTTGTTTTTTAATTCAAAAATGTTAATTCTTTTTAATTTTTAGACTCAAGATAAGCATTTTAGTAAATCGCTCGGAAAAAAAAATTTATAAGTCTTTTTAGCTTAAGATCATAAAATTTTAAATTCCTTAAAACTAAAAGGGTACTTAATTAAATACATAAGCCCTTTAAGCTTTGGAGAATCAAACGTTTGATTTTTATGCGTACACAGAAAAAAAATTTACTTGAATCAAGTGAATAATTTTGAAGAATTTCATCTTCTTGATTTGAGTAGAACAATTCTTATAAACTAAGAAATATTTCTTGGTTTAAGTAAATTTTACTTAATTCAAGAATTTTTCGTCATGATTCAAGACAATGAAACTCTTCACAATTATTTTCTTGGTTCAAGAATTTTTCTTTTGAATCAAGTTAATTTTTTTTTTCAATGTAGAATATGTCTACCAGTCGATTGACGATAAAAAAATAAATTATGCGCCTTTTTTCTTTTGACACGTGTAATAATTATACATTGATAAGGTATTAATAATATTAATTTATTTAATTCCATAGAGATCAAAAACCTCAGGATGACAAAGCCAAGGAATCGACCACTACCACTGCTACGGTACGATCTGGTCCTCAAGACAAAAAAGCTCCTTTAAAAACTCAAAAAACATTTGCAACTGGTCCAGGAAGTATATCAGGTCCAAATGGTCTTAAAATTCCGCCATTTTTAGAAAATCTGCCGCATTTGCCCTTTCCCCATCCATTTAACTTTTGGGGCCCACCGCCATTTATGTCTTCGCCTTTCATTCCTGGTGCTTCTAATGTACCGACAATGCTCCCCGAGCAGTACTTTGCAACACAAAGAATACGAGGCTTGCAGGAACAGCAGAGAAGTGCAATAGTACAACAGCAAAGGGATAAAGATACCGCTGGTACTGATTCAGAACCAGGAACGTCGAATTCCCGAGGTTCGTCGATTGTAAAAACAACCCGAGAAATGGCTGAAAGTCTTTACGATGGCAGTGGTGTAAACGGAAGCTTTTTAGATAATCTGATCAGATCGAGTCTTGAAACAGGTATTCCAAGAGAGCAGCGGTTAAGTACAGAAGGTCAATCATCAACCCCAGTAGGACACTATCACTCAGACGTGATTGGAAGCAAAGCTTTGTTGGACCAACTCTGTCGGAATCCTAGAAGGACACCCTTATCCAGAGGGGCGCAAGACAGCAGTGAAGACGAGAGTTATCGAGGAGCAACGACAAAATCGTTGCCTGAGAGACCTGAAAGAGTTCCTACCGTTGACTTGAGCCCTTCACCCGATGGGACGAAAGTTGATGACCAAACAAATGACCGCGTTACTTCTCCGGCGACCCCCTTGGTCGTCACTAGAACTACAAGTAGAGACGAGGATACTAGAGATTCTAAAGTAGATAAAAGCAACAGAGAACAAGAGGTTTACAATGGCGGTAAAGATGACCGCGAATCAAATAAAACGGTGAGTTTACAGCAACAACAGCTGAATAACTACTCGGATGTACACAACCTCTATCCCGTATCAACCGACAAAAAAAGTGCCTGTGATAGTAAGCTTAAAATAGATCATTCGAATCAGAAAACTCAACATTCCTATTCGCACCAAAAGGAATTTGCAAATGTAAGCGGACTAGTGCAATTGCAAAAAGAGTATACCGGTGCAAATAGTAGATCTACCGACGGAAACCAACCGACAAACTCTCAGCCGGCGACCCAACCTGCCCAGGAGCCTTGCAACCCTCCACTGAGTATGGAAGACTCTATAGAGCAGTAAACAAAAAGTTAGTATCATCTCGTTAACAAACAGATCAAAGAAAGCAAACAAAATATTATATAATTAGAGATCATTTTTGATTATACTTAATAATTACTAAACAAGTCATCATCTTCTTTGACGCAAGTATTTAAAAGATTGTTTGATCTTTTTATTTAAATTGTCTTATGACACCGATTATATTATTTTTGTTATTGGCGAATTAATATTTTAATAAGTTAGGTGAAAATTTTTAAATTATTTATAAGCTACGCAATTTAAATTGAAACTTTTAAAAAAGTCCTGCGGGTGATTAAATTATATAAAATTTATCAATTTTTACTAATCAGTGGTAAAAGTATTTATATTAGTTTAAAATAAAAAACTAACTTATGATGATGATGATAATTTATAAAATAAAATAAAAAAACGCGCAGGTCTATTGCGTGGTATAGTATAAGAATTACTGAATACTATTCGAAGAGATATAACAAATGCCATATTTGGCAACGATATAGAATCGTATAAAATCATCATACCATTTATCATAAACTTAATTACTCAAATTACACATAAATATACGTGGAAGTAAACTTCATACATCGATAAATATATCTAGAGACAACCTAAATTAACTCGCAGACAAAATACAAACTGTATAACACAAGACAATTAACAAAACAAAAAAGATACAAATGCGCACGATCATTTAAAACACCCGCACACTTACTCATTGTGAATACATACTAATATTATTTGAACTTTAAGTATGTGATGGTTCATAAATATATATATGTTAATATATACAAAGGGCAGGTGAAAAAATAATGAAAATTGACACAACATATTTTTTCCTCTATCAATGTAAAACTAACTAATATAATTACCGATAATTAACATTAATTAACTATTAAAAAGCAACATAATTATATTTAAGAATATTATAAATATATATAAATATATACATATATTTTTGATCATTACGAAATATGAGATTAGAAAAAAAAACTAAATAAATAAAAAATAGCAAGCCAAAACTTTTATTGGCGTGCGCTATTTAAGAAGAAAGCGTGAGCTAAAAAAAATAAAATCAAGAAACAAAGGCATTTTCACATGGCGACAATATTATATAGAGTCTCAATTCTTCTGGGTGGACATAATGATAAATAAAAAAAAAAAAAATAACATATGGAATAGAATTTTTTAAGTAAAAGTTATATAAGATTATAGTAAAACTTATATTCTTGTCTCGCTAATTATATGTAATTCAATAAAAATAATATCTATTGCTGAATGACGAATAAAATAGTTGAAATTATTTTCGAGTTAGACAAAAAAAATCATTATTTACACTTAATAAAATGAATGAAAGTTCATGAAAGAAAATCAAATTTTATCCTCAGGAATTTTATTTGTCATTCATCAATCGATAATTATTATATTGGCAGTGTTTTACTGTGGATGATCGAAAAACAATTTAGAACAAAACATTAGAAAGATTGAAAAAAAAAGAAACAATTTAAAGATAATAGGCTAATTAAAAAAAATAAATTCTGAAGAAATTTCTACGCGGGTTTTTTTCGAACAATTTCTATTAGTCCGAAATTTTTTATACAAATGGAAAATTTTCTGCCGTAAATGGTATGGCGGACTAATTATTTCCATTTAATTATTAAATTTAATTAATGAAAGACTCAATAGGGTATGTGAAAATGATATCAATGGATCAAAGTAGATAAAGAAGAGTATAAATTAAGGCGTGGATAGAATAATGTTTGAAACTAGTATGATCGAGCAGCATAATTTTAAGTAATTTACATTATACAAAGAAAAACTATAAAACACTAACCAAAATGAAGAACCAGAAGAAATTAGGGCCTGAATATTTGCTAACGTTTCAAAATTATTAAGGAAATCACGTTTTTGGCGCAACAATTTTATCAGAAATTTGAAAAAAAATTGATGATGAATAACGAAGTACCTACACGCTAAATAAACAAAAATTTCCACCCACTCATAGTACTAAGCCTATTCCCGCAAGTTCTCATATTATTATATCTATTTAAGTATACTACGGATAATGTGATGAGAAAAAAAAATTACTGAGGATGAAGAAAGTATAAAAAAACTATCTTGGACATAAACATACACATAACAGATATTATTATAAAACATTTAAATGTTCTATTGGACCAAACTTTCGTATAAAATGAACAAAAACTTATAAAAGATAAATTACCATAATGTTAAGAATGAGTATGTAACCGTAAATATTATACTGTACATGTGTGAACAACCGTACAGAACTTTTTTATGTACTCGTAAATAGATACTCGTTTTGGATTTCGCACTTATCACGGCTCATATGACTGAAACTTTAACGTGTACAATATTACGACAAGTATGAGGCAGAAAGTCTTAAATGAACTGGCCACCAAAATAATATTATTTATTTTTGAGTGAATTTTTTTTTTTTTTTTTTTCAATTTTTGAGTGGCCAGTTCATTTTTGTTTTCTTCCTAATATTTAAACAACATTTCACATTTTATTAAATTACTCTCTTTGCTTACTTACATCAAATTTTAAAAATTCATTTAATTAATACTGTTAGAGATATTAATTTTCAAATTCTTTAATTTAAATTTGTAATATTCAAAAAAAAAATTGAATTTTATAAAAAGATATTTTTTTAACAAAAAAAATGTTAAATTTTTTTTTTATTTGTTAAAAAAAAAATTATCAACTTAAAAATTTTTTTATTTTTCTTCAAAAATATGTGTTTTATAAATTAAGATCTCTAAAAATATTTTTTTTTATTGAATAATTAATGTGAAATGTTATTTCTGTTAAATACACACACAGATAGACAGAGATAAAATATATTTAAAAGAAAGTTCGAAATCGATAAATAATTAAAATTAAAATTATGATAAATAGAAATTAAAATTACAGTAAAAATTTTTTTCATACTGAAATTTTGAGAATTCTTCAAAATTACAACTTTAATAAATTCAAATTTAACTTATAAAATATTTTACTGTTCTATATTTTTGAAACTCGAGTTAAAAAGGTATTAAATAATTTATTTGTCTATTCGAACCAGTGTGTTTTAAAAATACAAAACATCTCTTAAAAAATCTATCGATATGTGTGTATTTAAAAGTTGTACTATAAAAATAGCATAAAGAGCAAGGCTAACTTAATTATAATAATAAAAACTTAACTAAATTCATCTATCCAAAGAAAATGAAAAATAATTGAAAATTCCAAGTTATCGTGTGTAAACATTAAGGTCTCTTTTAGGATTTAATCAAAACAACTAACGCAAAAAAGCATTAATGATTATTGTATGTAATTGTAATTAAATAATCCCGTCATTTTCATCACTTTGTGCTAATGTATCAGTCATTTTTAAAATGAATATAATCCGAGCAAAATTACAGAAAAAGTATAGCGTAAGTTACTGTTGAATAAAAGTTAAATCTTTAAAAAAATTTTAAAATCTCTTTAAATACGAAAAATGATACAAAAAAAAAAATTACACCTAGTTCTTAGTAATTTTCGATCTTACTATTACAAACAACTCTTCTTTTATTGTGATACCATATTCTGATCCATTTAATAAGTATTTCTTCAAACTTTTAAGGAAAAATGAAAATATCGTTATATGTGAAATCTATATTATGGTATACATATATCATTGATTGTCGTTATTAGTTATCATTATGATTAATTGCAAAAAAACGATACAGTTATCGAGTTTAATATTATTATTATTATTATTATTATTATTATTATAAATATATATATATATATAAATATATTTATGTCGAGTTATTGACAATCGACATTTAACTGAAATAAAAATAATTCATATAAAAATTTGATTTTTTCAATATGAAATTAAGATATTTAAAACTATAAATTGTAACTAAAGACTTTTTTATTTTATTTAAAAATAATTAAATCACCAGGAAAGATACTATCGAAAATTGATTTACAAAAGAGATAGCCTTTCGAAGTAAATTATTAAATTGATAATATTCAATGCCAAATATAGTTAGGATATTAAATCTAAATAAAATCAATGCATTGAAAATTGAAAATAAATTAAAAATCTTTTAACGTATTATTTAAATATTAAAATTATATATTAAATCGTTCGTGATATTTTAATTTTTTATTTAAAAATCGATCGAGCTATCACTTTTTGTAATCATAGACGATGTGCTAATGATTCAGTGTGATGAGTTAATTAATGAGACGGGCAAAGTTTTAAGATTAAATGAAAATATATTATATTAAAATATCTGTGATGTAAAAAAGTAACAAAATTTTGATGTATATTTTTCACAAACATATTGTAACCTCCTAGTATATATGTTTAAGATAATTAGTAATATATTATTAAATTACTATACGAAGAAAAAAAATTAAGATACATTTACGAGATTCATCTGGTCGTTAAATGGGACCAAGATGGCGAATATAAACCGGATAGTCGAGTAAAGATAATCCCTCTAGTCATTTTAAAAATTTATAACTCAAATTAATGAAACAAAATTTTTCGTAGTTATATATTTTGATGATTAGCCTTGCAAAGTTGTTTTTAAATGTAAAGCATAATGAATTTTTGGTATTTTTTTATTTTTAAAACTAAAACTAGCGACTGAGGGAAAAAAAGTCCGATTGGCCCTGAAACAGCTCAATGTCAGCTACCTCACAATATTTCACGTTTGGTATGGTTCAATCATGATGTTCAAGTATCATGATGATCTAAGTTTTCAGAATCAACTTTAAAAATAGATATGAAAATAAAAATCATACAATATATTGCTCATTATTTTCCTAAAAATAAATTTAATAAAAAGTAATTATAACTATATTGTGGAGGTATACGTTAAAAAAAAAAAAGTCATACATTACATATTTTTATGTTTAAATGTGTATCTATGGTATTTATTAGATTATCATTGTTACTTGAACTAGTAATGAAGAGGATAGGGGGTGTGAGAATGGTCTAAGCAGTTCCACATTGTGCCTAAGTTTTAAAGTTAAATTTTTACCAACACTTGCAGTTAAATATAACGATGTAGATGCAAAAATTTAGTTCTAACGACAATACATATTAAAAAATGATTAAAGAAATAGTTGAAGTACTACAGTAATAATTGGAAATAAATATGAAGTAATCTATAAAATATAAGAAAATCATAGTAGAAATAATTATGTATAATTTATATAACAACTATACTAATGTATAAATAAATGTTGTTTAATATAAATTATATATAATTTTTAGGAATCAATGATAATACATTGGACTTTATATATTCTACAAGAATATAAGAAAAAAAAAATAATAATAAAAGCAAAATGATACCTCCTGCGTTTTAGGGCCACTTAGTCGCCATCTTGTGTTCTAATTTACGTTTCATTAAATTACGTCGAAATAAGTGCAATTAGTTACACGAAAACTATTAAGACAAGTTGAGAATCGTGCAGGAACGATTATACATACTTGAGCCATGGTTATTGAAGTGTGTGTATGTGTATACATATGTGTAGATGTGTAAACATATATGTATATAGATACACATAAGTGTTTGTACGCGTGAGTGTGTTTGCGTGTGTAAATGCGTGTATATACTTATATGTATAAGAAAAAGACAAAAAAAAAAAAAAAAACGATAAAAAAACTGTTACGGGGTAGGTTATCGTTTTTTGAAAATTCTATTTTCAATTTATGCATTCTCGAATGTTGGGATTTTCGTGATCAACGAAATGCTGGCCTGTCGTCCATATAGACACACATTCAGACCTCAGTTAAAGCCACCAAGTTTAAGCAGTAATGCATTCCCGACGTCAATTAACGAAATTTTTTATTTTTAATATTTATCAGTAGTAGTCTTCTTGTTATTTTTTATACAATTAGATTTCAATCGGAACTTAATATGATTAAATGATTCGAATGATACTAAAAAGTGTAAAAAAAATTATAAATAAGATTAGAGATGTTGATACTATTGTGTTGAATATTTTGTTATTTGTTATTTAAGTATAAACATCTAATTGGCTTTAATTCGAAACTAAGTTTCACAGTCAAATTATGACTCTAAAATATTATATTAAAAGTGGTTACATATGTATACGATATGACGACCGGTATTAAATAAGATATTTACATTACTTAGATAAAAAATAATAATTTTGAATTGATGTCGGGCATGTTGTAATACTTGAGCGCGAGAATGACAACACAGGGAAAATCCACCGCTTTGCAAAACTTTTCACCGTGTTCATTTTTTCTATAAATTCAAAATTTAGCTGGGAATAATAATAATTTCTTAAGTCTTAAAACTGGAATACTAAAACAAAACTTCTGAAATATCCTTCTTTGCAATTTAAATTATTAAATTATTTATTACTGTTTTTAATTACGCATATGTGTGATTTTTAAATTTCGGTGGAAAGTCTATTTGCAGTGGCTAAGCCTAGTTTAAATACATTACTATAAGATGTTAAATACCACTTTTTAAAAATGAGTACTGAATAATTAATCATTTAAATATCAGGCAGTACTAAGTTAACGAAGCTTTACTTCTATGTATATATGAGAGGCGTTCTATGCCAAACCACTGAGCTCGTTACCTAAAATACTTGTTATTTTATTTATTTTTTTAAACTTTGCGGCATTTGTTGTGAGTAATTTTTATTGTTATTAGTAAAAATTAAACAAAAATTCAAAGTTTTCTTTAATCATTCCATTCAATATTAAATTCTACTTATATTTTTTACTTTGAAGATAACCTTTTGTTTGCTTTAATAGTTTCTTTTCTTGAGTTTCATCATCTTGACTTAAGAAACCAATATTTTCTATCGATTTAATTAAATTCTTTATCTAAGAATAATTATCTTCTTTCCTTTTAAAAGGTTACATTTTTGCTTAAAAACTAATTTCTTTTTTAAAAATAGCAAAAAAAAGACAAAATTTTTTCTTCAATATACTCTAAAAATGATTTCGAATTATTTTTTTTTATGATACACTGAGAGAAAAAATTTATTTTGAAAAATGTGAGCAATTTTGCAATCAGAAATGAATTTGATGAAAATTTTAAACAATTTTATTTCTTAAGCTGAAGAAATAAAAATTGTCTGACAGTAATTTTCTTTTTGAAAAAAAAGTTTTCTAGATTTGGGAAAAAATAATTTTGGATGAAAATACACAAGATGTTTATCTAAAATTATTTTTATTACAAATCTAAATAACTTTTTTTAATGAGAAAGTAACTGAGAAAAATTTTTATTTCTTCAGCTGAAAAATAAAATTATTTAAAATTTTCAACAAATTAATTTTTTATGCCAAAATTGCTAATTTTTTTTAAAAGAAATTTTTTTCTAGAAGAAATAAAATTTTTTACAAAAAAAGTTACTCATAATAGACGTTACAAAAAATATATATAAAAAAAGAGCAGGATCAAAATCATTGGGGTGAAAAGCTCGATGGTCTGATATAGATCTCTGTATATATAACTATATATGTATAGTGTTTTTCTATACTATCACTTCATCAGCCCAGCCTCGTTGTTTAATTCTGTAATAATAACTTACTCCACATATAATTAATCTAAAGTGGACGGTACATTAAAAAAAAAAAAAAAAAAATATATTGTTTAATATACGAACAGTGGCGAATGTTAAGGCATAGTAAACTACAGCGGACCAAGAATCTTGGTAGATTTGGTGCTAGTAGAAAAATATTTCTTTTAATTGTGCGTCGATAATTGAAATAAATATATAAAATTTATGTAAATATTTTATTATAATGTTATATAAATATGTTTCTATCGACGCATTAATTTTTGTATAAGAATTTATAAAACAAATTTTGTTTATTATCGAAAAAAATAAAATAAAAAAAAAAGTAATGACAAAGGCTTGACGATGATAGCGGTGGATTGTATAAATAAAAAAGATTATATGTAACTACGTTTATAAACAACGAGACCGGGCTTTTTATTCTACAATGGATTTTAATTAAAAGTAATATTAAAATAAATCGATAAAGAAATATAACGAATATAATAAAATCCCGAAATTCAGTATAAAATATGTATAAAAATATTGAATATCTCCCTGTCGTGCAGCAACAAAAATACTTGAATAATTCAGAATTGTAAAACCATATGCCCCCCAAGCAAATACCTCCCTCTGCGCAATAACTCCTTACAGTTTGATAAGTTCACACATACAATAATCACATAAAAACACACGCTACAGAATATACTTGCAAACAATACTAATACACAGTTTTTAAAATAACACATAAAAACAGTCTGCTCTTTACAGCATGTATTAATCAATACAGTATCCAGATACAAGGTCGTCTCCTTACAGTCTTACAATGAATCGCTGCTTTTCAGTGCTACAAGTTAAATTCACAATAATTGTTTCAATTTCTTGTAAAACTTTGAATTTTCATACAATTCTGATATCTTCGAGATACAGATTAAAACAAACCAGTAAAAGTACACCGACGCGTAACATAGGTGGCGCATTACAGGCACTTGGTGCAAGACACTACCGTGTCTTTAGATTAATAGAAAAACCAAATAATTAATAATTCAATAGACTGGGAAGAATATGTGAAATTGCTTGTAGAACTGTAAATTAACGCGGATCAAAAACTCTATCATCGATTGCAAACTCATCGATGTTATGGAGCAACAAAAAACCGGCTACAACATATACGAACAATAGAAATGCTTATAACTTTATAGACATTGTCAGCTATCTATAATATACTTACGAAAATTAATATAGAAGCGTATGGTCAGCATTTGCTACATTAAAACTAAAATAATAAAAAAAATCCAAAAAAGCATATTTGTACAATTAATAAAAAGTCATATGCAACAATGGTGGAATAAAAAAAGTGAAACTTTAAAATAATATATATTACAACAAAATAATAATGCAGATTGCTTTATTTTTAACAGTTGATACTTGTCTTCTGTTAGTAAATAAAACAAATGTCCCCTCAAATCAAAACCTGCAGCCAACATAAAATATACAATAAGTACAGAAAATACAATCTACTGATAATTAATTATATATATGTATAATAATTATACATATAATTATTATATATACATATAAATATAATACATATATTTAAATTTGAATATATACATATATAAATATCTCTATATTAACGAAATGAAAATTATATTATTCATAAAAATAAAGTACTGTATTACTATTAATGTTGAATTTAAAAATAATACAAAATAACATTCCAACCATCTATGTGCCACACGATTTTTTATATTCTCTTGAAAAATAATAAAAGTGATAATGATAATATAATTATAGTAATCGTCAAGTTACGCAGTGACTAAGTGGGAGAAATATCCACTAATTTTTGTTTTATTTTATTTTACACTGAGAAAAAAAATTTATTTTAAAAAAAATTAGCAATTTTGTAAGAATTTAACTTGTTAAGAAATGTTGTTTCTTCGCTGAAGAAATAAAAATTTTTCTTAATGTAACTTTCTTGTTGAAAAAAACGAATTTTAGATGAACAACTTATGAATTTTCATCCAAAATCTAGAAAAATTTTTTTTCTACAAAAAAATCACTGAAAAATTTTTATTTCTTCAGCTAAGAAATAAAATTATTTAAAATTTTAAACAAATTACTTTCTGATTACATTACTAATTTTTTTCAGAAACAAATTTTTTTTCTCAGTGTATTTATTGAAATTCCGGCATAATTCTGAAAAATAATTTCTCCCGCTTTTCGATTCCTCTCTTATGAAGTATATAACACTAAAATAAAAAAAGTATAATTTTATCATAAAATACATTCCTTTTGTGTATATTAAGACCAACAAACTTATTTATTACTTGTGACGATTGCAAATAATATATAATTATGACTTTCTATAAGTATTTAAAGATAAATATTATATATAATGTATGGAATTATATGAGAGGAATGGCGATTACAATTGTAAATTTTTTTCATTTATTGTATGGTTAAAAAAATTTTTTTGTATGCTTCTTAGTAAATCTTTCTTACTGTTAAGATAGATAAAGAAATTATTAGAAAAAATGTAAAAATATAAATTGATCAACACAAGAGAGGGCATTAATAACTAAACCTGAAACGTAATAACAGATACATTAAAGTTTAAGTACGCTGGAATTTACTGTGTACACTTTCATTGTTAACAATATATTTTTCAATCCATCGGATAATGACATATACATATACATATTCATATTCATATACATATACATATACATATGTATATATAATAAAAACTCACATTTTGTTCAACTATTAATTAAATAGAATTAAATATACAAACTATTATAATGATAATAATAAAAACTCCTCAAATACAAACAAAACAATGATGCAAATATTCTCACATTAAAAAGTAACTAAACATTCAATAATATTAACTAAATAACAGTTTTCTCATAATCATTATCCAGCAATCATCATATTGAACTGATTAAATATTTTCACTGTTTTGATCACCAGTTTCAATGACTCAACTATCAATTCACTTACAGTTATTGATAATCATTTACTAATTGAATTACAGAACTAGCACCATAGATTAATTACTGTAAAAATTAATAGTAATTAAAATAATTTTATTACCAACAAAATATATCTGAGATTCGGTAAAAGTCTGACGTAAAAACAAAGTTAGAATTGATTAACATTGAAGTATATTTTTACTATTTATTTGCAACGGTACTTTATTTCGAACAATTCTTCGCATTGATATATATACACTTGTAAATGAAAATTGTGATATTTTGAGTAATAATTATCATCAATTTCTTTAATTGTAGCTTGAAAATGTCAAAAGTATTTGTTTCCCGCGATACAATATCAACATTACATTTACATTACTGAAAAACACACAACTTACCCAAAAAGTATAAACTTACTGCATATATGTATGTCAACGTGAAAATAATTATTAAAATGGACTTTTGTACTTACTAAACTTTGACACATTGTAACCAAAGTATCAGTCTATGGAATATCATAATTTTAATATGTCATTTTTAATACTTCATTTTATACGTGCATCTTTAAAGTTATTTATCTTGTATCGGTTTTTTTTTTTTTAAACTAAAAATCTCTCAATCCAAAATTTTATAAAAATATCAAATTCTGGACTTAAAAAATAGTTTATTTGATTTAATTCAGAAGGTTAAATTTAAAATTAAAAATAAAATATTTTTGACATTGTTTCAAATAGTAAAAGATCAAAAAACAATCAAATGTGTTCGCGTTATTTGTACAAATAGATAAAAATACCTATTTTTTCGAAAAATTTTATAAATGATCAAATTTTTTTGATCGCGTTTAAAAAAGGAACAAATATCATTACATTATAATTCAAAAATCGAATAACCGGAAATAAACCATATTTATTTTTTATTTCTGAAAAATTTTGCTTTAACAAAACGCATAATATCCAAATATTTCAACTTAAAAACAATCAGTTAGAAAAATTTTTATCACAATCCGTAATAACTTCATTGTTTTGTGAATTTCCAAACAATTACAACTAAACATTCTTCGTAAAACTTTTATTAAAGCTAAATAAGGTACAACTAACAATACAATGTCACATTCGCTAGGAAACATTTGATAAATTATGTAAAAAGAACTTTATTTTATTTTCCAAAGACTTTTTTGTATTAAATAATTTTTTCCATATCAACTAAATTTTTTCATTCCATTAGATATGAATAAATTATTTAGTTTATAAGATTCTATAATCTTTTTATTTTTAGTAATAAATTATTTATTTTATTTCTGTTAGATGCCAGTTATTATAAATAACATCTCTTTATCTGTATTCACAAAATAAAAAAAATCGATTTATCGACCTGACGCGTATATAGATATGAATATTTAATTTACGGTTATACTTATATATGTATGTATTGTTTCGTCCAATGTATTTATTAAGTTACTATCATACAGAAACATTTTTTTATTTTATTCAATATAATACAAATAATATTAAATAATTGTTTTTATCTGCAATCATATATTGTTATCATAGTTGTAGACATGTCTATAACTATAAGTGTTATTATAATCATTGTAATTCAATTATTATTATTATTATTATTTTTATTATTATTATTATTTTATTTTTTTTTTTGTTAAAAATTTCTAGAAATCAGTTAATCGGTCTTGGTGAAGAGCTCTTCAGGTCACAGACAAGGGCCCCGAGTGCAATCGATTAAAATCGAAATATCGTTAGAATAATGATAATTAAAATTATTAATTATTTCTAAATCGTTCAATAATTTATATTTCCTTAATATACCCACCGCCCATCTTAAATATTATTTTATAGTTAATTGCTCTGTATGTAAAAGAGCGATATTTTATGTAAGTTTTAAATCGATTGAAATTTTCTTACGTACCTCAACACATGTAAGTTAATATTAAATCAACATTCGAATTTAGTGTTTTTATACATGTATATGCAGGTAGTTGAAAGTGTGTCAAGAGGTATTTTTTATATTATATATCAATTTACAATTATTATTCAAGGGAAGTTGAGAATAATTAAAGATTAAATAAGAAGAGTAGTAATGTCAAGTTATCTAATTACGTTGGTGTTATTTTATAATTATACATATTTTTTTCTGATAATTCACATCATTGATTATTATTATTATTATTATTATTATTATTATTATTATTATTATTATTTTTATTATTATTATTATTATTATTATTATTTTTATTATTATTATTATTATTATTATTATTATTATTATTATTATTATTATTATTATCTAACACAACTTTTTTGTTTACTCTTTCTTATACTAAAAATATAAACTATCGTTTCATTAAAATAGTAACAAAAGTTCTTTTGTCAAAGTATATATATATATATATATATTACCATATCAATATTGCATTACAATTCTTTGTTATATATAAACAAATCTGATGAAATTTAATAATTGTAACACCAGATTGTTTATGTTTAAAGTATTAATGCAAATTAATAAGTACACTTTTCATCTATAGATCCATTAATATATGCAGAAATACATCATCATTAGAAAAAAAGGATTGCGAATTAATATATTGATACATTTCATTAAAAATAATATAATTATAAACATTCCCAACAATCGAAAATTTTCCATCATTTAAAATTTTTATAAATGTACAAAAATAGTTAACATCAATAAAATAATGATGGAAAATAGATTGTTAAATAATCTTTTTCATTCCTAGTTATTGTTATACTTTTGTTAGCGTTTATGTTTATACAAATAATTGTAATTACTTGAAAAAAAAAAAAAAAAAAAATGTGAACGTATACGATTGTCATGAGATGTTTATATAATCTTAATTTATAAAGAGTGTAAGAAATGCTTGAAACAATGTACGCGTCATTTTTAAAAATGTTTCTAAATTATGTTCGTATAAAAAAAAAATAAAAATTAATCAAAAAATTAAATTGTATATTATACTTATTGTACAGACAAGAAATTCCATAAGAATCCCGAGGAATTGACTTGTCAATGAAATTTTTAATGTAAAATATTTTAATTTTTATAAATAATTTGAAAAACGTTTTTTTTTTTCTTTTATTGTTATCAAAATGGTTGTGAAGTTATAATTTTTAAAATATGTTTATCAACGTGAAAAATTTCTTGTACTAGAAAAAAATCCTATTGTATACATCAAGAAAATTATGGAAAATTCATTATGATTATTTTAACTAAATAATATTATTTTCACTGGGGAAAAAGTACATATCAAGCTCTACATTTTTAAATTTATAATAAAGATAATAACTGGCATTTGCTTTTAAAATTTTTAGTATCCTAAAGCATTTTATTTTGCCTTGTGAATGAACCGTGGTTTTATGAATATTCATGAGCCTGTAGAGCTAAAGTATATGAGACTGATTTAATAGTAAAATTATTCACAAGACAAAAAAAATGCTCCAATCAAAAAACAAATTTTTTTTTTCATTATATTAAATATTGTTATTTTCCTTCATAATAATGACATAAATAATCAAAGTAATATTATGCATTCTACTCTACGTTATACAAAACAATTATTTTGTTATCTTTTAAGATAATTTACAGTAATAAACAATAAGATCTTGTAAATGAAGTGACAATTAATGCCAGTTGTAATTAAACAGAAGAACACTGAACAGAAAACATAAAACCCGAATCAAAGAACAATGACAAACAGCAAACATGAAAAAATGATTCATCAGTATATGATTATGGTATAGCGGAAATGTGATAAAAAAAATAAAACCGATGTTGAAAAGCTTAACAAATGAAGAAACATAGAAAATTCCAACGACTTAAAAAGTATGATATTAACAAAATAAAATTTACCCATATACTTTCATGCTATATCACTAAATACTAAATCCATATGACACGTATATATACGTAATACAAAAAAATAGATATAAATTCTCATAGCACTTTTTTATAATATATGAATGATAGTTTTTTTTTAATTAAAACAAATGATTACATACGCAAATAAATAATTTAAACCATGAAAATGTATGAATATAATGTTTGCAGTTAGGTGGGACCAAAAATGACTTTATATCTTTATGTGCATATCTAAGCAACGTATAATTTTATTTATTAAGCATCCATTCATAACTGCTAAACAAACCAATCCATCACTCTCGTATTTTAACTACGATTATGGATAGTTTAGATGTAATGAGGTAAATACCTTATTTATTATTATTAATATAATTATTATTCTTATGATTTTTATTTTATTATTATTATTATTTGTAAAGATAATTATTAATTCTATGGTCTTTATTCATATTATTAATATTATTATTATAGTAAAAGGATTATATTATTATTTCCAGAGTTGTATAAGATACATTTATTATAAAACCGAGTAGAATCGTACGTAATCTATAAATATTAATTATTTTTATCTATATGATTATCATTATGAAACATTTTGTTGTATTATTTTCAATAAAAATCTTATAAAAATTTTAATTTTTTTCTTTTTAATAATTTTAGTGGCATTTATTATATTTTGTACAAAAACATTTGTGTTGAAAATACATGAACTGAAATTAATAATAAGTTGGAAGAATAATTTTAATTGACTAATACTTTTGTTCGAGTACAAATTGTTGACTAAATCTAGTTTAACTCTAATTTATTCAACTCAAATCAATAAATCTTATCGATTCAATTTTAGAAAAAGTATTTGATTTTACGATCAATTGCTTGCTTGCAAAACTGAAAAAATAAATAATTTACTGAAACGCTTAGAATTTTTGACTATGTATCCATGAAAAAGTTAGGTCTGATTATATCTACTCTATTCTCCTGAATAACTACTATCTTATTCGCTCCGAGAACAATGCTAGCATCGGAGGTGATAGTTCCAAAAACTTCACTCTTAATGAATTAAGGTAGAGAGGAAAAATTTATTTTTATAAAAATTAGCAATTTTGAAATAAGAAGTTCATTTTTTGAAAATCTTAAACAATTTCATTTCTTAGCTGAAGAAATAAAAATTTGTTCCACAGTAACTTTCTTAGGAAGAAACAATTTAGGGTCAAAATTCTTAAGTTGTCTATCTAAAATTATTTTTTTCCAAATCAAAAAAACTTTTTTTTTAACAAGAAAGTTACTTTGAGAAAAATTTTGATTCCGTCAATTAAGAAATAAAATCGTTTAAAATTTTCAACAAATTAGTTTTTTGTCATAACAATACCTTTTTTTTTCAAAACAAGTTTTTTCTCTCAGTGTACTATTATCAAATCAGTACTTACCATAGAAATACTATATTAAAATGACCAAAAAAAAAATGTTTAAATAATTATATTCTTTTGAAATCAAAAAAAAGGAATCCTTTAAATTTATTTACTTGATTAAAGAAAAATTTTGTCTTCTTCATCTAAAATAAACTCGGAGCAAATTTATTACTTTCAAAATTGAAATCCTTAATATTATTATCTAAAAAAACTTATAAATTTCTAAACCAAAATTTTTAATCAAGGATTTTCATTTTGAGCAAGCAGATAGATCAATTAAGAGTAAATAGATAAAGAATAACACGGAACAAGTTTATTGCCTGAATAATTATTTCCATTAATTAATTAATTATTAATTTATCGACATAAGCTTGACTTAAAAAATGTTTGATTGAATTCTCTTAAAAACAAACTTAAAACAAAACGATGTGAATATAAAACATATAAATAATAGAATGGTTGAAAAGATTGATACACTCATTATAAAATAAACACACGTACTTGGTAAGTTATTAATACTGTGCATTGCCTTTTGACTATGGTGTCAAAATATAACATGCATTCAGCAGATATAAGTGATTGCAAAGATTTTTTACTCATTATTATGTCAATTTGTTGATGCTATTTATTTTTTGCTTAATCGTACAACATTTATTATTCAATAATCCTATAAATAATAAATAAAATAATTAAATTTTAAATTTCTTATCAAGATAAAATGCTCTTAAGCAGTAGCATTTTTAATATTTAATTAATTAAAGTATGTTTTAATCGTAAGTTCAATCAGGGATATTACGATAAATAAATTCTGCTCGATACCGATCTCAGTCAGGATTCTTCGTTATTGATCTGTGATTTAAATCTGTATACTTTATTATCGACTTATATTTAGTATTTTAACATAGAATCCGAGATTCATAAATAAGAAATAAAAAAAAAAATAAAACAAAAAATAAATATAAATAATTAGTTCAAAAGTTAGTGGATATATTGTAATTATGAGAAAAGTAACTCATTTAAATTTTCGTTTTAAAAAAATTAAAATGAAATATCGACCAACTAAGATGTTTTTAAGGATTAATTATTTCATAGTCAACTCATTAAGAAAAGAAAAAAAAAACACTACCACATTTTAAATTTAAGGCAGGCATGGGTAACCTTAGCTCTATTAATTTAGCTTGAATCCTATGGTGATTAAACTATTTCCTTATTGCATCATGATGTCTATACATACAACAAAGGTTACCCATATCTGAAGATCTTAAGTGTACGCTACTACTCATAATAATTATTTATAAAATAAAAGTATACATTATAAATAGTATATATTATACATATTATATAGGGTGGGTGAAATTATACGATTTTTTCGCTTTGGAGTGTTATTTTCTGAAAATATTGACCAAAATATAAAGAAATTAATAAATTAAGTATGATAAATACAGATTATTCTTTATTTATTTGTCGATCCATCCATCTTATTTTTTATAAAAAAAATTTATTAATATAGTTTTTAAAGTACGTATCTAAAGGGAAAGTTAAACATTCATAGAATTTATAAAAGACTTCATAATACTTTCAAATATATCGGACAGAAAATCAAAATTTGATAAAATAAAAATTGATCGTTTGAATGAATCCATTTACACTAAGAGATAAAATTTCTCTTGAAAAAAATGAGCAATTTTGTAATAAAAAATCAATTTGTTAACATATTTTAAACAATTTATCTCTTAGCTGCAAAAATGAAAATTTTTCTTAAAGTAACTTTGTTGATGAAAAAGAGTTTTTTAGATTTGGAAAAAAAAATCTTTCTTTTCAACCAAAAAGTTACTGTGCGAAAAATTTTAATTTCTTCAACTAAGAAGTAAAATTTTCAACAAATTAATTTTTTGTCCCAACAATGCCCATTTTTTTCAAAAAAATTTTTTTCTCAGTGTGTGACTCGTCATTACTAAAAAATATTGTCTAAAGAGAAATGTTCAACTTTCCTTTTAATTTCAATCAACGTTTAGCATATTCAATTTAATTTCTTAATTTACTATGATTACAATAATAAGGTAAGTATTATAAAAATATTACTAATGCTAACAATTTTATTTAATCTCTGAAGCAAAATGATAGAATAAAAACAAATTGAACTATTTATTATGCAATGTCTAATTTTTTATTATTACAATTTCTAAAATTATAATAAATCAAATAATTGCTATTTAATCTTTTGTAAGAAAACAAAAATACACTGTTAAAAATTTCTATTGTAATTTTACAAGAAATGTATTGAAAGCTAATAGGCAAAACATTTAGTTAAAATTACAATCGGGCATAGTAATTTGACAGAACTTCTATTTTTTTATCTGTTTTGGAATATTAAATAGTAATTTATGTCATATGTCATATTCGCTTTAAAGTTTGTGACGCGAATGTACGAAAACGAGCGTAAATTTCAGTCCTCGGCTTCGCCTCAAACGTTAAAATTACGCCCGTTTTCGTACATTCCCACCACAAACCGTAAGCTCATATCGCAACATCGTCGTTGTCAAAATCACCACTTAGTGGCCAAATGACATACAATATTTTTTGTTATTATCGCTCCATAAGTTTAACTTTTGAGGGATAGGAGGCAAATAATGACATATTTAAATTTTAGGAAGTTTCACAAGGCCAAAAAAAATTAATTTTATATTAATTATCTTTTTATTAATCTTAAAATCTTGCTAACGTCCAGAAAATGTAAATAACTTTTTATTAGTATTTATTTATGGCGTTGTTGTTATTTTATTAACATTAGGTCCGCTTCGTAATAAACTGCCAGCAGAGAAATAATTAGCGCTACTCAATAGTAACTAAGACTAAAAATTATCGGTCGGTACGCTAGAATGTGACTTTTTTTTTACAATCTCTCTCAATTTCGTCTGGGTGTACATGAAAAGTTCGTAAAAAAAAGGTGGGGGTAAAACTTCACGGCCTAGGCCGTGAAAAAGAAACGGCATGGTAGAGTCTCTAGAAAAGAGTCCCTTTACGGACGCCACCCAGTGCTCAGAAGTTGAACTTCTGGAGCGAGTATAACAAAAAAAAATTTTACTGGAACTCTTCATTCTTGAAGAAATAGCAGTAGTTAATGTACCGAGCAGATTAAAGAACTTCTTCACATGAATCTGAAAGAAATGAAATGAAAAATCAATAAACAAAATCTTTCGTATTATATAATAAAAAAGTTTGGAAAATCCAAAAGTGCACGCCTCATAATCTCATTTTTCACAATAAAATTGATTAAAATAAAATATAAAAAGCAAAATAATAAAAAACAGAAAACTCTGCTATGGTTTAGTGGCGCCATAACTCTAAGGTGAAGAAAAAAAATACTATAATAAAATGTATAGATAGATGTAAAGATATACAAAAAAATCCACAGTCATATATTAGTTTTTTATAAATAATAATTTAACGACAGTGAATTGAACGCTCATATTAATTAGGAAAATCCTTCGTGTGTTACTTTAGATAATAAAAAAAAAATTGTTCCGGTACGATCATTTTTTCGACCAATTTCCCTGCCACATACACTCATCCATGCACGGACGTCCAGAAAAAATTATGTTAAATGTTATTATTTACTATGTTAAACAAAAAAATTGTTATTGAAATATATTTTATGTGCCTAACAAATTATTCGACTTGATATAAGTGTACTCATATTAACCTGTAAGTGCGATATAAATAACAAAAAATCAATTTCAGTTTCGAGAAAACTGCTTTTTTTGAAATGTCGAGAGTAGAGCACAACCTCAACGCTTCGCTTATGAGGCGTGCAATAATTACATCAACATACCATTTAGCTTCCATAGCTAAATATTTTTTAACAATAACCAAAAACAAAGGCAGCTGAGTCTGTTCTAAAGCTTTTAACTCTTCAGTGTTCTTAAATTTTACAAAATTAGCAATCACATAATCGATAGCCAATTCCTTCAACTGCTTAGCACAGTGACGATCCGCCAAAATCATAATCCTTATAGCATTTTCAAAATTCAAAGTTTTGGATAGCGAATATTCGCACATTTCTTTGAGCAATTGAAGCTGATACTTGTCAGCCGCTTCCAGTAACTTTTCAGCATTGCTGTTCAAGTCATCAACATGGTCCGTGTAAATAAAGTCCAGGACTTTTTTGGAGATTTTAGAATCAACGTCTAGGATAGTCACTTTACTTTCTTTGTTCTCAATCATATACCCTTAGAGGACAGAACAATCGGCCCGACCTTGGCCAAGGCTTGGCGCAATGCTCATTAACTCTGGGGCAAGCTTGAAATCCAAGCTTGGCCCAAGTCCGTCTAAGCATACAAATGATAACTTCCTGCCAAGACTGAATATCAGTACTGTGCCAAGACTGAAAATAAGTATTGTGCCAAGACTGAAAATAAGTATTGTGCCAAGACTGAATTTTAGTATTGGGTCAATACCGATTTTCGAGTCTGGCCCATGCCATTTGATAAAAAGTGATAAAAAGAAATTTTTTATTTGTAATTTTTTTTTATTTTAATTTCTATGCAAGGCTAACGCGAGTTTAGTCCTTTTAACTCTTTATTTAGACCTAAAACTTTTATTAATTATGAAAATAAATTGAACTACTAGAACTACGCGCTTACTAGACCGATAACTAACCCCTACGCCGTACGACCGATAAGTTAATCTACATCTCATCATTCATATAAGCTAACTCTATATGCTGACAGAGTGTGATGGTTTATTATTTTCACAATTTATGTTATTTAATATTGTGTTTTGATGAAAATAAACGATTTTTCACAAATGTTTATTAATTTAAAAAAATATAAAAGTCGTCTTCATATTACTTTAGTATTTATACATCGTTCTGTATACTTTAAATATTTTGTTATAAATTTTAATGTTTAAAATTATCAATATTAAAAACTCCATTGTAAATTATTATATGTATATATATATTTTAATTTTTTTGAGACCAGATCTTGACGATATGTAATTGTTTTTGTTAAATAATAAATTTTCAATTTAAGCATTTGCTAACAAATATTCATTAAACAATAAATATCTACATTATTGCTCTAATCAGGTCTAAATTCTTCTATAATTAATTTAAATCAGGATGTTGTAGACCAAATTGATATTATGTTTTATATTTCATTTATTTCAACATGCGACGTTTCGTCAGTTTTATTCTGACATCATCAGGCACCTATTTGTTTACAAGCAAATAAACCATTAACAATTTTCATGTAAAATTAAAAACTCAATACAAATATCTAAAAAAATAATAAATTAATAAATATCTTAAAATTTTACAATATAAAAACACATAGTCCTCAATTTACAAAAAATTACTGCGCATGATATTTTAATATACAAATAAATTTTTTTATTTTATTTTTATATTTAGAGTCCGTAATAAATAAAATTAACCATATCCAATTGAATAGATTAAAAAACTCGTAAAAAAATTTTTTCCTATTGTTCTCTAGTGAAAGACTGGAACCTCGTGTTTATTTGAAGGTTATTGTTGACAATTTGTTACTTGTTAGTAGAGGGACAAGGGGGGACCTAGCTATGTCGGTAAAACAGAGCAGTTACCATGTGGTTCGTGTCCATGCTAAATTATCAACCATATTTTCAACCCTTTTTTATCACTTGACTATATTTTCAGCTTTTCTTATCGACTATTTGAATTTTAACTTCCGCCATCTTCCCGCCGCTTTTTTTATCCGCCATCTGATGACCGCTTTTTTGAATTTCCGCCATTTTCCCGCCACTCTTGATCCGCCATCTAGTAGCCGCCATTTTGACTATCTCTACAACCCTTTTGCCCCACGATTTCATCACCCTCTTTGTCCCGCAATTACCCTTTTTAACCTGCGATTTCGTCAGCTATTTTCCGTAAACAAGTCCTAACTTGTTGATGACGTCATCTTTTTCCGACGCAATTTTTTTTCTGATGCAACCCTTTGTGCGCGATTTACCCCCACTTTTTTCATCTTTTATGGTGGTGGGGATTACCGATATAAAATGGGCTCATCATCACGAGACCGTTATTCAGTTTTTGGTTGTGATCTTGTGCACTTAAGATGGAGATTTTTATTGATTTTGAAGGCTTCTACACACTTGATGGATTTTTTATTGTCAAAGAGCTTGCTGTTATATCGCTTAGTAATGAAGTGGATTTTTTGAGTTCTGCTGCGCTAGCAATTTTCGAGCCACCAACAGAATACACCAACGAATTCATGGTTTTAGAGAGCAAAGACTTTTTGTTGAGAAGCCATGGCATCAGATGGGATGAAGGATCATTCTTTTATAATGAACTCGAAGAAGTGCTGCGAGAGACTCTCAAGCATAAAACATACATTTATGTTTTGGGTGAGGAAAAAAAACATTGGCTTGAAAAAACCCTCAATTATTTGTTAGAAATAATTGATTTATCAAAGATGAGATTTATTAACCATCTTGAAGACTTTGATCCTATTCAACCGTGTCTCCTGAAGAAAAATCACTCAAGGAAAAGCAATTATGCTTGCGCCTACGAAACAGTTCAGAGAATGAAACGCTGGTTTCTTAGCTGTTGGGGTCTAAGTCCATCGCTGGAAAAGTCATTACAGCTTTTTTATCAGCTCCAGTCTTTAGTCAAGATGGATCCACAAGATATTGCCTGTTTGGATGAATCATTCATACTTCAATTCACGAAGTACGAAATTGATGCTATATGGTCAAAGCTACCTCATCACATGAAGATGGAATCAAGATTCATCAATTACACAAGATGTACAGAGCATTACAAGACTATGTATACTGATGTTCTTGACGGTCCTTATCCATTGAAGAAGAACTGCTATGAATGTAATAATGTTAAATAAATCTTCTTATATGAACTAATGTATCTTAATTATTTTAATAAGGTTTTATAAATAAACAATCATTAAATTATAAAGTGTTTTTTTATTAATTATTTTTTATTACATTAAGATTATCAATTAATACAGGTTCAATAATTTTATTTAATTCTTGTATTCGTCGATGAAATCGTTCTCTATCTCTTGCTGCTTGTTCCCATGGACCTTTCCTTGCTTGTCTGGATGCAAAGTCCCACACATACATGTAATGTATGGTAGGCTTAGGATCAAACTGTACCATTAAGTAAGTTTTCTTACAGTGCTGCTGATGGGATTGTACTCAACTATTCGGTCGTGAATTATTAAGCAGTAAGCAGCAGTTTGATTTGGAAACTGTGCTGACGATTCAAACTCCAGACGTATATCCACTGGCCCAGTCTTGATTGACTCGTTCTGCTTGGAGCAGTCAATTATATACAGAGGTGCTTTATTCAGAAAATCTTTCTTAGCCATTAGCGGTTCAACTTCTTTTCCATAGTAAGCACTTTGAAAATTTGTGTACATGTGATACATCAAGGCGTACTGATTATTCGTAATGTTGAGGTTCAAATTTCCATATGGATAACTCTGAGAGTTCAAGATGAGCTTAATGTCTCTTATGCTGCAATGGTCAAACTCGCTTGCATTTTGATTCGACTGATTCTTTCTTGCTGTTTGAAATCCAACGATGACAAAACGAGGTTTCTCGAGTTGATTTGTTGTTTTGATTGCCCAAATGTGATTGGTTGTAGCTGGTAGCAGTGGATACTCATACAGTTCCCAAGTCCGAAAACTGATTGGGATAGCTGGATCAGAGGTTATATAATTCAACACCTCAATTTTTTGCTTGTCAGACATTGTTATATACGGCACAATCCACTCAATTTTTTGAATCGCAATTGAAACATTTTCATCCTCAGCGGTAGCAACATAAGCATTTTGATCAGTATTTGATCTGATTAATATCAATTCATGTTTAGCATTCACAATAACTCGTTGATAATCTTCAGCAAATCCTAGGATAAAACTTAGCGGTACTGAGACATTAAAGTAGCCATTAGCATCAGTCAACTTGTTACTATCTTCATTAACAATCCAACCAGCATTTTCCAGAATATTTTGCTGTCCCGGACTCAGAGAAGCGTATTCTTTCATAACACTGTTAATGCCTACATTTTTACATCTGTCAATTTCTACACCATTCAACTCATAACGTATCTCTTCAAACATATAACAGACAGCCATGTTGATCATTTTTGTAGTAGCACTCACAGCAGTACCATCAGCTTTCCTCATTCTCCCATAAAAATGTAATGTGCTCTTGCTTGGGAGCAAGCATAGACCTTGATGCTGAACAGTAATTCTGATTTCATCACTGTTGTTAAATGTTGATGATGCGTATGGCAGGTGTGAATGATCTTCACAGTGCGCAATAGACTCATCAAAAATAATCGATTTTTTTATATCTAAGATTTCCGCCATGGTGTTACGCAAGTTAGACAACAAAAATTTATTTTTATCTTGTGAATTTTCCACGTAATTTTAATCCTAGACTTTTTAGGAACTCTGCGTTCTGGCGTGTTAGCACTTTCAGAGCTCGATGATTACTGGTAATCTTTGGACATGTTGTAATCCTTTTATACCCACTACCAGTCTTTGTCTCATACACGATACCCATTACAGGCTCTTTATATGTAGTCTTATCGTTATAGTCTCGCCACGGAAATTTGCTATTCTCCCGTCCTGGTCAACAATGCGGAGTCTCACGTTGTGTATTGCTCGTACGGCGACTGGCAGGTAAATGATGTTTGTTGGCACCTCTACTATTTTATATCTTGCTGGAACTCTCGGGAAAAATTCATGGATTGTGTGATTCTTCTCGCCATTGATGTATGATCCAGTAGTTATGTTACACTCGACTCTCAGAGAGTTGATTTTTAATATTTTGACTGGTAAATCAGATTTATGTGCCTTGTTCGGTTCAAGCATACGTTTGGTAAATCCAAGTAATGATCCAATGGAATCTTCAGGTTCAAAATTTATAAGCTGATCACATTTTATTTCACTCTTTAACTCATTGTTGTTTGCTTTTAAAGTAAAACTCAGTTCAGGCAATGTCTTGTTTATATAAGTTTCAATATCTTTAATTTCATAACTTCCTGTTGGTATAGTTATTTCTTGAAATCTCTTGATTGTCCTTCTCTTGGATCTTTTTGATGACACATAGAATTTATTAGCACCGTCATCAATATTTGGTATTGAATTAAATGTTAGGAGCTTAACAAGTCCAAGTACATAATTTTTTGTTGGTAATAGCTCAATCGGTGGAAAATAATTTGCCTCCAGTATGGAGGAATTTCCAGATAGTGTCAAGGTGAAAGACTCTGCCATGACTGACGCTTGTAGTCCCGAGTCACTTCAATTTATAGTTGTCCAGTCAGGAATTTTAAACACAAATGTCCACATATGATTGTATCAAAGTTTTGATATCTCTTATGATTGTACTTTATGCTACCAACATCGAGATATTCCATCAAGTCTTGTGGAGGTTGCAGATTACCAAAACTGTCAAAGTAAATTACTTGATCATGATTTTTCTTGTATGCAACCCAGTGAGTCCCAGGTCCAAGTTTATCATCCAAATTTACTATTGCTGTTTCATTTGTCTTAGGTCCAGATTTTGGTAAATCATTTCTCATAAAAACTCCACGAAAATTTGGTATTTTAAGCAGCTTGGCATATTTTAATAAATCGATGTTAGTCAGTGCTCGATGTGGTAGCTCTACTGGTTTTTTGACTTCTTGCAGCCAGCTCCCTCTGGGTATGGTTTCAGATAGAGTCCCATACCACTGCGGTAAGATTTGAGGTATAATCCTCTACCTACAGCTATTTCCTCCATCTTCAAGTTGTGACGTTTCTTTTCAACAAGTTGATTTTTAGCTGCATTTGCATCGTTCACAGCTTTTGCAACACCTGCAGCTCTACCTGTCAGAGCGCCAACAGCTGATAACCCTGCGAACAGGGGAATCAAGAATGGAAGTACTCCGCCAATCTTTGACGGAACTGGTAGAATACGAGGCAATCGAACGTTTTTCTTCCCACCAGCCTTCTTGACAGCCTTGCGAGCACCTTCAAGAGCTGTTTTAACTGGATCTCCACCAGGCTGCATGGACTTTTTAGCTTCATCGACAATCTGTCTCAAAGCAACATCCTTCTTCTTGGAAGTCTTGGTTGTCTTTCTTTTAACTGTCTTGCGTTTGGTCATCTTACGCTTTGTTGTTTTTCGCTTCGTTGTCTTTCTTTTAACTGTCTTACGCTTCGTTGTCTTTCTTTTAACTGTCTTACGCTTCATTGTTTTTCTTTTAATTGTCTTACGCTTGGTAATAGGTTTTTCTTTTTTAAGACCCATACCGAAACGTCTTTTCAACTTCATGATTCTATTCACACTCCACGCAGTAGCTTTTTCACCAATAGTAGCGTCTCTCGCTTGAAATCGTTGCCACGCTTTCTCAGCAAGGATTTTATCAGCCTCGTGACGGGCTTCCAAATTTTCACGATTTTTCGAGTAAGCTATATCGTGTTCCTTCCACGCAGAGTCCAAAGGATTTATGCCTGGATCACCTCGAGCTAACCTCTTGGCTAACTTTGTACCTGGACCACAGTACTGATACCCTGGTATGTGAAGTTCGAATGGGAGCTTGTTGATTATATGATTGACAGCACCTTTACCACGTCTGCTCTCAGACATGACACATCTAAGAATGACTTAGTGATCTATATAAGCCTGTATTTATACCTCTGAGCCTCAGAATTAATTGAGCAGTCATGGAGTTTAAGAAACCAAGAGCTCAGTTGCCAGTTATCAACTTTGATCAAATTGTTCAAGGGACAGGAGTGAAAAAATTCAAACGACATGATGCTCTACTTCCAAATAGTGTACGTGCTATATTTTGCGGGCCATCCAACTGCGGAAAGACGAATGCTCTGCTGTCTCTTATTGTACATCCAAACGGTTTGAGATTTGAGAATATATATCTCTACTCAAAGTCTCTTAACCAACCAAAGTATCAATTCCTGGAGACACTGCTTAAACAGATTGATGGTATTGGATTCTTCACGTTCAACGAACATGAGGCTGTAATCAAGCCTGAAGATGCTAAGCCTAACTCCCTGATGATATTTGACGATGTTGCTTGTGAAAAACAAGATCACATCAAGGCTTTTTTCTGTATGGGTCGACACAAGGATGTTGATAGCTTTTATCTCTGTTAAACTTATACACGAATATCTAAACACCTAATTAGAGATAACGCAAACTTTCTCGTTCTGTTCCGTCAAGATGAAATGAATCTGAAGCATATTTATGATGACCATGTCAATACAGACATGTCATACAACTCATTCAGAGATTTATGCTCGGCCTGCTGGAATAAATATGGGTTTGTGGTAATAGTACAGACATAGTGAAACCCTCGCGAGAGTAGTCAGGGAAGCTTCCTAGGACCTCAGAACGTCGAGATCTAATGAGATTTAATTTAATTTATTAATTTATTTTATACAATAGTAATTGATATTTCTAAATAATATTTTTTACAGTTAAATTTTTACATACGGTATTAAAGATATGGCAACGATTATTGAACTTTATTATCTCTAGCTCATGAAAATTAATTATAAACAATTGTATATACAATTTATAGGTAAAAAAGGACTTGTTAGTTCAAAAAAAGACTTCTTGCAAAATCTAAAAGGACTATTTTTATTATTTAATAATTTAAATATTTTCGAAGTCATGAGAATTGAAATTTTTAGGGAGGCATAAAATATTGAAAGAAAAATTGTTTTTTATTGAGTTTGTTTAAAGGTCGCCCTAACATCTAGAGTCATTAACGAACTGAGTTACAACAGATTTACATCTTTTATTAAAAAAAAAAATACTCAAGTTATTTTAAAAAAACTATCACAATTAATATAATTTTCACTACCACAATAACACTTTAAAAAATAAAATAAACGAAATTTACAAATCAATCAAATAAACCATTTACAAATAAATTATCATTATCAATTATTATGTTTATAGGTTGGGCAAAAAAAATTGATAATTCCATTACATTAAATCAATTCACTAAGGCCATAAATGATCATGCTGGTAATCTACGGAAATCTAAAAATAAACAAACAAAACAGAATGGTATGAGACAAAAATATACAATTAAATTAGAAAACGTTAGTGCTAAAATAAAAATAAATATTATGTACTTTAGATAAAAGACGGTCTCGTATAATCGTTTCTGATGAAGAAGAAATGAGTGTTGAAGAAGATTATACGGAAGATGAAGATAAAACAGATGAAGACAAAGAAAACGCAAATGAAGATGGAGACAAAAAAGATGGAAACAAAGAAGACGAAGTGCTGGACAACAATGACAATAATGATGAAACAATTGAAAAAAACCAACATTTGGAATATTATTCTGATGAAAGATTTCTATTATCATATTAATAAAAAATAAAGTATTAATCATCGTTCAAATTGCTTCAATAAAATTGTTTAGAACCATCATTGAATATTTTTTTTATTATAGCTATTCAAAGTATCACCACTATGTTTATTATTCGAATAGTCACTATTGTATTAATTAATCTTACATTCTATCGTTAATTTTTATCATATAATTATCATATAATTTTTATCATTTTTATCATATAATATTAATGTCGGTTGAAAAGAGGCGCATGCGCACAGCCTAACGAAAACCTCGTGCTTTTTATAACTCCAAATTTATTTTAAATATTTGTACCTATTTGTTTAATAAAATATCAATTAAGTGTTAAACCATTTCCGAGACATTTGTGCTTAAGAATAATACATAATCTGGCCAGTTATACAACTGTAGTAAAGTGTACCGTGAATGCAAAATGAATCAGCCACTCTAGAGGTTATGTTGTCATGTCATCACCAGCATTGAATAGCCCTAACTCGGACGAACGAATTCACATACCCTGCACGCCTACCTCTCCGACGACAACTAAACTTACAGCGCCGTCACCTTTTGACCCCAAAAAAAAGAAAAAAGGTAGGCGTCCGAATTCTGAACTCTGGCTAAGAGATAGGACTAACTCACTTGGCGACATTGAAAAGTATTTAGCAAATAACAAAAGACCTAGAGATACTTCAAATACCCACTTGGAAACAGTACCAAACCCTTCTAAGCAATTCAAGAGATACAAATCCTCCCCTGAGATCTCCCCCGAGAAAGCTACAAAACCTGACTGCATTATGGGATCACCTGCTTCTGAAGGAATTATTGTTCCTCCACCTGTGCCTCCCAACTTCGAAGATCTGTCCAGCCAAGATGCGTTCAAATGGATGGCAGAACAATTCATATCCATGTTCAAAGCCAACCAACAACAATTCACGCAAGTGAAGGAGACAATAAAAGAAACATCAAACAAAGTACAAGAACACATCAAAGCATTAAGGGACGACTATACAGCGCTCTCAGAGGAAGTTAAAGACATCAAAGCTCACCAAGAAGAAATGGACAAACGACTCCAAGCTGTAAAATCTGGTAAAAATATTGAACCGCAAATCAGTCTAAAAGATACTCTCGCTCCATTTATTTCTAGGATTGAAAACGTGGAGAGGAATCTAAACTCAGCCTCAAACTCCAGACCAGATACAAAAGTATTTTCGAAGCTGGACAAACTGTCCAGATGGGTGGAAACTCAAGAAAGCAAGTCTCGCAGACAAAATATTGTAATCAAAGGGCTGTCGACCACCAAGCCAGCAGAAGAGATACCCACATTCTTGGAAATAACCTTCAGCATACCACGCGACGACTGCAAGCTCATCACCCAGGAGAGCAAAGACAAGGACCGATATATTGTCCAACTGGGAAACCCAGAATACAAAAAAAAGATCATGAGAGCCAAGAAGAACGCGCTCAACAACACGGATATATTCATAGACAATGACCTTACGCCAATCGAAAAGGAAGAAGCGTTCGAGATCAGGAAAAAATTAAGAGAAGAGAGGAAAAAAAGTAACAAACCAGTAGTAAAAGCAAACAAATTAATAATGGATGGAAAAACCCTACAATGGGACAGAAATGCTAAAATATGGAAAGAAAAGAAGAATGAACCTCCCGAAGGGGCAATCCCACAAACACCCCGAAATAATAATTCAAAAAACTAAATATAAACAGAGAAAAGAGCCTCGACCAATCAACTGTCATCTTCTGGAACTGCCATGGTTTCGACAACTGTCATAATCTCCCCATCTCAGCGGATACTCTGTTTATCGGAATCTCAGAAATGTGGCTGCTCTACCCCCCACTCGCCCAACCAGCCTGGTCTATTGACTTCAAGCCCATCTGGTCAAACGCCACTAAACACTTTAACAAAGGTAGAGCTAGTGGGGGACTACTTGCCTTGGTGAAAAAAGAGATAGAGAATGATATCATTGATGTAAACACAAACTGAATATTCATCAGAACTAAACTTCTTTCACATAGCTACGTAATAGGCCTTATCTACCTCAAGCCTAATCAAGACTTACATGATATACTAGATGATCTCCAACTAATTCTTGACAAGTGTGAAAACCTCTATGCGAACACGCCAATCATCCTAGGAGGCGACTTCAATGCGAGATTGGGTGAGTATGATGGTGATCTCCCAGCCGAAGCATTGATAGGGTCGAACCTACTGCCCAAGAGATGCTCACAAGATAAAGTCACCTCCACTCACGGACTTGCACTCCTAAATTATATGTCAAGCAACGGACTCTTTCTACTGAATGGTAGGATGCAAGAAGATGATGAAGGCAAATTGACATTCTACGGACCCCAAGGAGCTAGTGTAATAGACCTGGTCTGGACTAACTACAAAGGCTCACAAGTGATTACCACTCTCCAAGTAGGTGACGACTCGCATGGCTCCGATCACTTTCCGATAAGATTAAAAACTACCACGAATATCGCCCACTTCCATCCCAGATTCACCAGAAATCAGTCCACATATAAGCTAATTTGGAAACCTGAACTGGCTTACAACTTCACAGACAGTCTTTATCACTCTCATCGTCTACACACATCATTCGAAGACTCTGATGTAGAACACCTCGCATCCAATCTACTCACCGCGATATATGAAGCAGCCGACTCAGCTGGGCTCTCAACCCATATCAAAACCAGAACTGGAACTAGAGCTACCAAGAAGCCTTGGGAAGATCAAGAACTTAAAATGCTGAGAGCAAGGCTAACCAAGCAGCAAAAAATCTGCAGACAATCTGGATTCACTTCTAGTGATGGATTTACGCCTAGGCCCGCGAGGCCTGGGCCTAGGGCGGCATGATTTGAGGGGGGGCGAAATTTTTGAAATTCCAAAATTTCAGAGACGAAAAAAAATAAAGACAGTCTCCTTTGAAAATGAGTTCAGATTAATTTTTGTAAAAAATTTTCTCTGGAATATATTATAATTCAATTTTTTTATTTACTTTTCAGTCTATGAATAAGATTTTAATTTTTTAAAAGATCAATTATAGTCTTTATCGAATGATGTTCTTTACTTTTTGTTTTATTACTGAAATTAATCATATGCTTACAAAGCTTTTGAAAATTACTAAATCTTAATAATTTCGCAATTTGTTTTTAACTTTAAATAAAAAGAAGATATGCACGTATTAAATATCATTGCGGTATTTATTTAAATGTCAGAAAATTTACTATTAACATAAATAATTTTTCATGAAAAGTCATTAAGTTTATTTATGTAAGTTGATATATATTAAACCATTTTACATATATAGTTACATTTATGTGTTTATTATAAGTATAAATGAAAATTTAAAGAATTTTGTTTTATGAGTGTTTTATTTATGTGATCGTAAACTCAAAACAAGAGCGCTACGCTTAACAGAGGTCTTGACGCGTTTGACTTTGTTTTGTTTAATGCAGAAAACAAAGCATCGCGCTGTAGAAAAAATACAGAAATCGTTCCAGTCTTACAAATGCTCTTCATGTCTACAAGTCTCGAATCATTTTATTCTGTTTCTTAATATTAAAAAATTAATTGATTGATAACTTTAAATGAGGTGTTAGTGGTGTTTTTTTATAATCCGGTCATAGTTCATCTGATTTTATTTTTTAATTGAATATGAGTGGCTACCGAAAAAAACTTAGTGGTGCAGAATATCGTAAAAGAAAAGCAGAAGAATCTACAAAAATAGACAGTTTACTAAAAAAAATTCCAAAAATATCTAATTTTATTACAAGCTCAACTAATTCTTCTAATAATGACCAACAACCGTCATGTTCATCTGTCGTAAGTATTTTGTTATAATTGTGAATAACTTTTTTTTCGATATAAAGTTTTAATTTCAATAAAGAGTGAATAAATATCAAGTACCTAAAATTAATTTTTTTTTCATAGCCGGAATTGGAAGAAACTTCAGCACAAGATAACGAAGAAGTACTGTCTAACACTTCTCCATCACAAGATACGAACAGGACGCCATCAAATTTCTCTTCATCACATACAGAAGAACTCCAGTCAACAACTGATATTTTACGATTTAATAGTGATCCCGTTTTATGGAATTTCAATGAAGAAACACGGGATTTTATAACTATGAACGGTATACCACGAAATGATAATACGGATTTTAAAAATTCTAAAAATGTATATAATGATAAAACAAGGTATTGTTTCAAAAGTTTATTTCAACGTACATTGAAAAATGGAGAGATTCAACGCCGTGAGTGGTTAATTTATTCAGAAACTAAGGATTCTGTATTTTGTGTTCCATGCTTATTATTTGGTAGAAGTGTTGAAACGAATGCTTTTACTGGTGAAGGATTTCGGGATTGGAAAAACTCAAAAGCACGCCTCGAAGGTCATGAAAATTCTGATTTTCACAAGACTAACGTTAGTTATTTCAAAGCTCGAGCAGTAATTCACGGGCGTGTTGATCAACGTCTAATAAAACAGCTGGATGAGGAAATTACATACTGGAAAAAAATCTTATACCGAGTCATTGCAATTATTAAATCACTAGCAATAAGAGGATTGCCATTTAGAGGAAATTCAGAACGAATCGGAGATCCCCATAATGGAAATTTTTTAGGAACAGTAGAGCTTCTTGCTGAATTTGATCCATTTTTGTCTGAACATCTAAAATTGTACGCGCACCCTGGTAGCGGAAATACATCGTACTTATCTAAAA
>CAJNRD030001117.1:13106090-13166227 GCA_905319865.3 Cotesia congregata | reverse complement strand
GACAAGTATCCTGACGATTTAGAAGAGACATTAGGCAACGAATGTATTCATTTACATTACCAACTTAAAGATTCTTCAGCAAATACGAAAGATGTACGCTCTGCACAAAATATATGCAATGTATTACACTCACGTAGTCTTCGAGATGTTTACCCAAATGTTGATATTGCTTTACGTATTTTTTTGAGTATTTCAGCTACAAATTGTTCAGGAGAAAGATCTTTTTCTACTTTAAAAAGAGTAAAAACCTATTTACGTGCCAGTATGGGTCAATATAGACTTAATGCTCTTGCATTATTGTCTATTGAAGCTCAACTAGTTCAAGAAATTGAGTATGATGATATAATTGATATTTTTGCGCGTACCAAAGCCAGGAAAAAGAAATTTTAAAATTGATTAATATTAAAACAAGAAAAAAACATATTTATTTATTTGTCTAACGTTTATTACTTATATATCTGAAATATTTATTAGTTATAACTAAAAATTATATTCTAACGAAATAAAGTTATTTTAAATTTAGAATAAAAACATTGTATAAAAATTTATTGAATTTATTCTAACATTAAGGGCGGCGCGATAAACAGGGCCTAGGGCGGCATCAAGCCTAAATCCGTCACTGCTGGAGAACAAAATTCTTCGCTCAAGAAAATTTTCGGCTGCCTGAATAAGGAAGACCGAAGTTGTGTTGGCCGAAGTAAAAATTTTTCTTGAAATTCTATTCTTGGTGGAAGTAATTTTTTCTTAATTCAAATTATCTTAAATATTTGATACAATAAATTTTTATATTAGCCCCAGGAAAAAAGGTTTAGATCTGCTCTGATCAAATTTGATCTGAGCAGATCAGATTTAATCTAAATTTAGATCTAAGCAGATATGGACAGATCTAATTTGATCTGCTTAGATCAAACCAGATCAAGTTTGATCAAAATGAAATTGAAAAGTAGATATGAATAGATCTATTCTGATCAAACTAGATCCAATCTGATCAAATTAGATCAATCCAGATCAGGTTTGATCAAAATGAAATTAAAAAGTAGAAGTGAATAGATCTGTTCTGATCAAACTAGATCCGGTCAGATCAAATTAGACCAATCCAGATCAAGTTTGATCAAAATTAAATTAAAAATTAGTTATAAATAGATCTGACTTGATCTAATTTAATCTGATTATTATGCGGGAAAAAAGTTTAGATATGATCAGATCAAGTTAAATCAAATTAGATCAAGCTTGATGAATATATGTAATCATAAAGGTGATGTGGATAGATCTAATTAGATCTGCTCTGACCAGAGCAGATCTACTTAGATACGACTTTTTCTACTTTATGTTCTAATAAATGCTCTTACAAATGCACTAACTTTGATCACGTATTTTTCATTTAATACAAATTATAACCGGATGCTATTGTTTCAATAGAAACTTTGAGTATTCTTTTTTACAATCACGTGCATGAAACCTGGTGTTAAGTAATTTATTTATTTGTAATTAATCATCAAAATTGTTGAAAATCAAGAATTTTCAATTTTCAAAAATTTATAACTTTGAAACTATCAATTTACGGAAAATTTTATAAGAGTAATTTTCATCTTGAAATTGCCTAAAATATTGAAAAAAAAGTATCCGATCTCAAAAAAAATGATTTCTCAAATAATTGTTTAAACAAATGGCTATAAACAATAAATGGCCCGAGATTTCGCAAAAATGACTGCGATATTCGGTTTCAGCGGGTCAAAATACATAAAGTAATCAAATTTTGTACACCGACCTCAAAATTTTACGAAAAGATAATACAGCGCCTACACTATTATCTGAAGAGTAACTCAGTCAGGTACTTCTAGTATCTGAATGGTACGCTCAGGGACTGACATGCAGGAGGACCCAGGTTCGAATCCCCAACATCGCAAATTGTTTTTCAACGATAATTCGACTTTAAATCACGGAAAATTGATATAAAATACACAATTTCTAATTTACAAGTAGAAATAAAATAAATTTTACTATTATTTTTATTTTATAAACTTTTTTATAAATTGATTCTGTTTCAATCGAACCAGATCTGAACAGATCTGGCCAAAATGCAGATCTGCTCAGATCTGATGAATTTGATCTGATTTGATCAGAGCAGATCTAAACTTTTTTTCCCGGGAGATCAAGATTTTAAAATACTTTAGGGAAGCAGCGCCACCTACTTCAGCTGAGAAAAAAATTTTCTCACCTTGAGAAAATTTTTCTCTTGAATGTTTGGTACCTATTTTATATTATTTTAGCGTGCAATTATACATATTGAATGAAAAAAAAATGATTCAATATTATTTGATCTTCCCATTTGACATGTTAATCAATAAAAATATTAATGAAAATTTACTTCTATCTTTATATTTAATTTTTTGGAGCAAGAGAGAAATTTTCTCAAGACAAGAAAATTTACTCCTATCAAGAACTAAATTTTTTGGAGCAAGAGGCTGAATTTTCTCAAAATAAGAAGATTTTCTTGACTTAAAAAATATAAATTTTTTTGGATCAAGATACGTATTTCTTAAAGCAAGAGAATTAATTTTGTTGGAATAAGTGAAATTTCTTGTGTCAAAAAAAATTTTTTTTCGCTCAAGAAAATAATTAGGAAGAAAAATATTTTCTTGGCTCAAGTAAATCTTTTTTTCTGTGTGGCTGGAAAGTTATCATCATGTTTGTAGTCAATCTTTTTAGTACAACTTGACTGAAAGAACTTGCACGTTAAGTCTTGATGTCAAATTGCAGCGCAAGTTATTGTTAAGACTGAAAATCTTGCTTTTTTAACTTTTTAAGTTGAATTGATTGCCGATTACGGATGCAGATCGACGGCAAATTTCAGTTAGCATAGCCCCTGATAGTCACCTTAACTCAAACTTTTCATCAATCTACTGCCGAAATTTGTAGCCAACTTGATAGACAGAGTTTGCAAACTAAACAGTTTTAGTTAAGTAGCCTATAAATTACTCTGCAATTTGACGTCAAGACTTGCTGTACAAATATTTTAGTCAAGTTGTAGCAAAGTTGAATGGAAATTTAACCAAAAGTTTGGTGTTAACTTGTATTCAAATTGCGGACGTAGATTTTCGTCAATTTGTTTACAACTGTTGTTATGTAAAGAATTACCTCAAACTTGATGTTAAGTTATCTGTAACTGCTGAAATTCAACTATAGTTTTTTTTCAAGTATACTTTTTAAGAAAGCGTGGCTATCAGGGTACCCTGATAACCACAGTTTCAGACCAACCAAGTTGGTGTCAGATAGTGTTGCCACCAACTTACCGACAACTTGCGGTCAACTTCCGAATTTGAAACTGTTGGCGTCAAGTTGGCTACAAGTTTCTGAGAAAAACAAGACCAATCTACTGCCGCAACTTGTCGTCAACTTGGTGCGAAAGAGTTTCGAAAACAATTTCTGCCGACAACTTGGCGACAACTTGGTGAACAACCGAGTTCATTTCCAAGACTTACCCCCAACTTGGTGACAAGTTGCGGCAGCAAATCGACGGAAAGTTGCGACCGGTTTGGCTATCAGGGTATCGATCGAGGTATTCTTAATAGCTTAGATCGATAAAGAAATAACTCACTAATAAATTTACTTAACTCTCAGCTGTTAACAAGCAAATACATTATTACCGACAGCAAACGGGATCGGATTGAGTCGGATTCAACATCTTATCCGATTTAAGGAGGTATTACCCTAAAATAGTTCTCAACTTTCGGAAAAATTTCCCCCCATATGCCCCAATGTAAAGCATTATATAACTACAATATGAAGTAGTTGAGATGCAGTACACTTTTGCGCCTCCTCTCATATGCGCAGAAGTAGAAAAATAATCCCACTGTTTCTTTTTTATGACTTAGCTACGTTGCATTCTCGCTCAGAATCGTTTGCTCCTTGAGACATGTGTTGTAGAAAAATTTAATGTTTTGAAATAATTTTGAGGTTACGTATAGTTGGATGCTCTTGTAGCTGTTTTTCGGGATGGCGTTGTCGAATGATGATAGTAGATGTCGTTTCAGTAGAAAAAAACTTGCAATTACAATAATAACTCATTTGTCCAATATTCTTACATTATAACGTATATTTCAATAATATTTAGCCATCTAATATTAAATTATTCATGTCAGTCCGATTCATCATCACGTAAGTTAATTTTTCATACATAATTTAAATTAGTTACAATAATTTCCATTTAAAAATTCTGGTATTTGTGTTAACATGTGAATAATGTTAACACGTGATAGTGGTTTACTATAATACAGAAAATGCCGCATGCGCAAACGATCAATGCTAAGATTAATAGAATTCAATTCGAAATGGTTTGAGATATAGAAAATTTAATAAAGATTAATTCTGTTATCTTCACAAAATGATTTAAAATAATAAAAACGAAAAAAACATAAAAATTATGAATATTCTCTTGCACATTCGATTGTAGCTTGACGATTCTATTCTTTTCTCATCCTTATTTCATATTATATCCGTTTAACGTATGAAGTAGTAGCAGATTAAAGTTCCAAAGAGAAAAGAATGCAAAAAATAACTAATCAAGATGTCATTTACATATCCCTTGACTTTGTTCACTCAATTAGGTTTGTACGGAACATTGAAAAACGGCCATGAAAATATTATTGAGGTGAATATAATACATATAGGGTAGAAGTACCGTTTTTGGCCACCTTAGCACTGTTTTTGGTCAGTTAACATTTTAATTAATTTATAAAAAATTATAATATTATAACCATATTTTTGTTGAGTTTTAAAAAATTTATATTCAAACAAATTGAGTTTGGGATGGTTTATTGATATTAATTCATTTCTATCGTTTATTTGAACAATAAATGGCCATAAACGGTACAGTGGCCACAAACGGTACTTCTACCCTAATTAAAATTTATAATGAAAAAAGTTCACTAATATTGTATTTAATTTATTTATACTGTTGTCATCATTATTATTTCACCATTAATTATTAATTATTTCTATTTATAGTTCGCACTTAAAGTACGCAAAATTATTGATTATAATTCATTTGACTTGAATATTTATTTATCACGTTAAAATTTATTTTTTCGAGTTACAGCGTTTTTTCATGACAATTTTATTTATTTATCAAAATTATTAAAATGAGGATTAGTTTGTTACGATAAGAACACATATCTCGAGTTACAACGTTTTGTCATAACAAAAATGAATTTTTCAGTAAAATTTTATAGAGCAGATGTCTTAAAAAATTTCTTATCTCTTTTCTAAAAACTTATAAAATATCAAAATGATGTCCCTATTATTTTCAGAATTTGTTTAGCACTCCCCGACTGATGTTCAGCACCTTCAAAACTCCACCAAAATGAGTCGCAAAAATCTAGTATTCGATGAAAAACTAAACCTTGAAAAAATAAGACAAATGATCGAAAAAAAAGGCGTAGATATAAACGCAACTGTGACATATTGCGAGGAAAAAAACTGGACATTTCTTCACGTAGCTGCAGACACTTCCAACGAAGAATTGCTTGACTACTTACTTGACAAGAAAGCTAACCTGAATGTCAACAACGAAAACTGGGGGACTCCGCTCCACATCGCCGTAACACATGACAATATGAGAGTAGTTGAAAAGCTGATCGACCATGGCGCTGATGTGAATAGTCCAAAAGGATCCTACGTTTGGACACCTTTGCATGTGGCGATTGAAGCCCTCCGAGAAGAAGCAGCCAAACTTCTGGTCAGAAAAGGTGCCGATGTGAACATACCTTGTGATGACGCGATTAGAACAGGTTGCACGCCATTCCACGTCGCTATTGAGACGAATCGTGAGAAACTGATTGAGTTTCTTCTGAAAAACAAAGCTGACGTCAACACCAAGTTGAAATTGTTTAGCTGGCCGATTTTCTCCGCTGCTACTTTAGGGAACTTTAAAATTGTCAGAAGTCTGATTGACCATGGAGCCAGTATCAACCTGCCTGTTGATGATCAGGATTCACCTTATTTTTCCTTCACTCCTTTGCACATCGCTGCTACCTTCAAGCACAGTAAGGTTGTCAGAGTCTTGTTGGACTACGACGTTGACATTGATGCTGTCACTAATCAGGGTGATACTGCCCTCCATCTTGCTCTTCTGCGCCCCAACGAGGCTGTTGTCAAGCAGCTTCTCATTGCTGGTATTAACGTAAATATTATAAACAATGAAAATAAGATTGCGATTAATTATTGCGATGAAGATTCGATTTTCAAAATGGTCAAGGAACATATTGTAAAGCTGAAGGCGGCAAAAGTGTGGATTCATAAGAAGAATATCAACATAATTCTCAAAGATATGGAACTGAAGGAACTGTGGAAGAAGTGTCTTGACGAAATTGAAGGGATGAAGGCTGCCAAAATTGGAGCTGTTACCTTTTTTGATGTTCTGAATGATCATGGACGTGAGTTGGAGGTTTATACTGAGAATTCTAAAGACGTTGCGGCGATTTTGGATGCTGGGGTGGGAAAGATGTTTCCTTTGTATGGTGATATTTTGGAAAGTCGTTTGAAAGGGAAGTATAGAGGAAAGATGGTTAAGTGTGAGTGAAATTGTATTTTGAGAGTTAATAAATGGTATTTGTGATATTTCTGAAAATATGTTTATTTTTATTGAAGTATTAGATAAATGTATGTGTTAAAAACAGGGTCGGCGCTTTTGGGTTGTAGAGATGATTTTGTTTGGAAAAATTCAAAATAATTGAAAAAAAATTTTCAATGTTTGGCTTTTAATAAATAATGTTTGGGTTTCAATAAATTTTATATTAAAATAGTTATTTATGCTACATGTGGGATAAGTAGCAAATAATCGGACAGTCGTGTTGTTGCGACATGAGCGTAAGGTTCATACGAATGTCTCAAAAACCTTACAGCGAATATCGTAATCACGACTGTCATATTTGCTTTTTATCCAACTCAATTTTTGCAAAATGGGGTAAAACCAATAACTTCCCGATTTTTGAAAATCTTTGATTTCCTTAGCGAGAAGTTAAAAATAATTTCTTAAATTTTCAATATAACATGAATAATGTCTCAGTAAACCGCTTAAGTTGATGTATACGAAATAAGAATCCACTTTAATAGCACTCCTGCTTGGACCAGCTGTAACGTGAACGACTGACGACCTAAAAGACGCAAGTTCGAGCCCAACTCACACCAAGGATTTTTTCAATCAATAATTCCATTTCAATCTGAGATCAAATTCACTAATGAGTTCTAATATGATATGAGTATCTAATCCTGAATTATTTTTAATTTTTTCGAAAATTTTAATATTTTTTCTTTCAAAATTTAAATGGGGTTCTGATGGGGATTGCCCTATTCGGAGCCAAGAGGGATTGCTCAATGAGGGGCACATATGGCTTTGCGTTACATCCCTATGTGTGGTCCCTATTGGGCAACCCAATGAGGACTCAATAGGTCTTAAATTAAAATTTCTAGTCGGGATACACTTACCTGGTTCATGGAAATCTTCGCTGATTGTCGTAAAAAATTTGAATATTTTATCTGAAAATATTGTACTGGAATCAAAATGTAGGTAATAAATTAAATCAGTCTATTTATCTTTTATTACACAGTAAAAATTTCCTTGAAAAATTACCGTTAATCTCAATGTAAATGTGAGACATAGTGCAGTTTTTTTCATTCATTACTATTTTTTAAATTAAAATTACGAAAAAATTCATTTATTTTATGGTAGACTTAATAATAAAATTTACCGTAGATTACGATAAAACTTGTTGAAAAAAAGCTATAAATTATTTCACTTACCGGCAAATGATTAGGTCGTGTATAATATTTCAGTGTGGATAATATTAATAAATGCATAGATTGAAAACGTTGTATAGTTTAATAAAAATATATCAAGTTATTATTTGTTTCTAAGTATTACACAAATATCAAAAAATAAAATTAGTACCTTATAAAAAAAATATTTAGCAACTACTTAATTCTACTTATAAATATGAGTCATAAGTCATAATATTTATTAATATGAGGTAGTTCACTGTTACACAATATAAAAATTATAAAAATTATTTCACATTAATTAAGTATACAATAGATATAGAATCGTTTAAAAAGAGAAATGCTCTCAATTTCAATAAATTATCACATTAATTGACTTGGTTTTATGATAAAATTATTCTTTTTTTTTCAAATTGATTTTCTATTCTTCCCAAGTAATGAATTCGTTGAATGCATGGTCATTGTTGAATTTTAGGACTACCTCCTCTTTAATACGTTCAAGTCGTTTGGCATACCTTTTGAACACTTCAATTAACTTATTGACATCGACGGTTTCCATCACATTTTGATATCGCGAATGTACGTCCTCAAGGCTGGCGTAAACGTCAGGTGGAAAAATTGTTACCAAATCGCGGTTGAATTTCTTCTTTCTTGAAACATACTCGAGGTATTCTGGTAAAGTGGGATATTTCTTAGAATCTTTGGCACAACGAAGAAATAGATTATACAAAGATAGAATTTTATCAAATTCTAATGAATCAATTGTATCGTAGGATATTTTTACATTATTTTTGTCGTCGTCGTTGTTGATAATTACTTTTTTGGTAATCTTGACTAATTCTGAGTAAAATGAAGTTTCTTGATCGATGGTAAAAAAAGGACGGAAGGTTTTTTCACAGATTTTAACAATGATTTTACCGTTTTTATTCGAATCGTCTTCGTAATTTATCAAATGAACATACTCATTTAAATGAACTTTTTCTTGAATGATATCGGTGTGTAACATACCTTTGTGATTTAATTTAAGATAATTGAGTTTTTGTAAATTAACAGGCTTTTCAATTTCACAGACTAGAAAACCGTTTATATTTTTGAATATTTTATCCAACATATAATAAACTCTTTCTCTATGCGATGGAATTTTTTTCAATATCATTACATGTCTAATGATATCTCTACGATTTTCAATGGACTCTAAATCTAAATCATACTTAAAGTATTTTAATATTTCGATCATACAATGTCCAACGCCGTAATACATTCTTAAACGTTCGTGCGTGAAATTTTGAGGATCACCTTTGAATATGCATGAGGATAATTCAACCCAGTACTATAGCGCAGTAAGCAGCGAAGTATTTTCTTGAGGATCTAGTGGCAATGATGACAGTCCAATTTTGCACACTGTTGCACTGATACGTCGCATAACATATTTTTTAAACTGTCCTAAAACATTTATATCCATCTATTTTTTATTTTCACAGTTTTTCCACAATATGTAATAAAACAAACCAACATTGTAATTTATCTTTTTGAAATCAAAGTACGTAGCCGACAAAATGTAATCGTTTTATTCATCAAAGTCATTGGTGTCGGTTAACACAAGCCCGCCGTGATACGGTCTTCGCGTACGCGGTTCTGTCTTTGTAGTGTTCTCTATTAATTGTTTGTAAACATTTAAAGTATAAAAGTAACCAATTGACTCACTAATATCTGGATCGTTTAACAAAAATAATGGACAGTCCATTGTTGATTTAAACTTACTGAAACTGGCCGGTGACACTTCTGTCTGTGCGTCTGTTCTATGAAAGATAATTTTGTCCAGTAAATTAAATATTAAATTCTGTTAACAATATAACAGGTATTCCTTTGTCGTCGTCCAGAATAATATCAGGAAATTCAATTTCTTGTTCAGCTGTGAAATTACCCGAGTCGACATTTTGATCGTATTTTGATCTCCAAAGGTCCGATCAACTTCGGATCAGGGAGTTCAAAGTACGATCAATTCCCATGTTAAATTTGATCGTATTTTGATCTCCACAGTGGTACAAATTTCCGTTTTTACCACTCTGGAGTCCAAAGTACGATGACAGAAATAAAAATTCGGTCCGATTTTGAACGCCTTGATCGTATTTTATAATGATAATATTAATAGTAATGATAACACCAGGACTGGGCCATAGTTAATTTTCAATACTATTTGATTCAAAATTTATGAAAAAAAATAATTTTTAAACTCCATTTTTTTAGTTCAATTTTGATGTAGAGCTAATGCAACTTTAGACCATTTAATTCTTAACTTAGACCTAACTATCGCTAATTGTAGAAATAAAGTGAAAATCGCATTCCGTTCTAACCGAGATTCGAACCCGAGCCGCGCGCTTGCCAGACCAGGGGGTGATCACTTCTGACCCCCACCATGCCTAATTTTGTCCAGAGTCGGCTTACTTGTGGGAGAAACTGAAGGAAAAAAATTTCTCTTGACTGACGCGCGTAAAGTTGGTAGCGTTGGTAATAATAAGCGTTGAGTAAATGTCCCTTAACCTCAGTTGTTTGTGATTAAATAAATATTGTTAATTTTGTCCCAGTTTCTTTGCATTTTATTGCAAAATATTTTTTTAATTTTTGTGGGACGTGAGAAAAAAAGGAATAATGTCATATTGCTGTATTAAATCTTGCTGGCATAAAAAAAAATCTTTTTCTTGTCGCTATCATCGTTTTCCAGCCGACTCGGTAAAGTAAGTAAACAATGTGACAGTAGGTCAAATTTTTGACAGTTCATTATGTATTAAAAATATAGTTATCTGAATGGGTTCGATTGGTTGGTGAAGAAGATTTTTTGTTTTTAAATGTAGAAATTCTGCATAGGACTAAGTATGTATGCAGCTGCCATTTCAATGACAACGATTACAGCTCAAATATGAAAATATATCTCAAATCATCGGCAGTTCCGTCTATTTTTCATACTAATCACAAATCATTAATCGATGCAGACATGACTAAATTTTTATGTACATGTAAATGTGTAAAGGTTTTTGCATTATTGCATAATTGTAAAAGGTTTAAGCAACCTCTAATCATTTCTTTATTTTGAAATTATATGCTTCCAAAACTGTGATAACATTACTGTTTTAAATTAAAAGTACGTTTTTGATGTTTAAGTCAGATTTTTTATCGTTAAAAATATTAATAATTTAATAAATATTTGAATTAATTAATTGGTTATTTGCCGCGTAATATGTGATAATATGTGATAATTTTATAATGACAATAAAATAAATAATAAAAGTTTTTATTTACTTTAAATGTATCATTTAATTATAAATTTATTTCATGTGCCAGACCGATAACTAACCCCTATGCCGTACGACCGATAAGTTGATGCACATCTCATCATTTATATAAACTAAATCTAGATGGTGACGATGTGTGACGTTTTATTATTTATACAATTTATCTTATTTAATATTGTGTTTTGATGAAAATAAACTATTTTTTACAAATGTTTATTAGTTAAAAAAAAAAAGTTAAATTCTTATAGTACTTTAGACTTTGTACATCATTCTGTATATTTTTAATATCTTATTTTAAAATCTTATAATTTTTACAATTAAAATATTAAAAATTCAACTGAGTCAAAACACGTCAAGTGGACCCCCTTTTTACCACTTGGTGATAGGAAACTTATCAAAATATGATTATCGAAAGTAGTCATACCTAAAAATCATCCCTCAAAACAGTTTTTGAAAATTTTGAATTTAACAACAATTTTTTTAACAATAAAAATTTTCGGTACTTTTAATTAAAAAATTAATTGTGAAAAAGCTATTGACGATAACTTAATGAAATTTTCAGGAAATTATAGTAAAATATCTATATTTTCACATAAAATTCTTTTGCAAATTTAATTTGTTTATTATCATATTTTTTATTAACTTTTAAATAAACAAATTGAAATATTAATGACTTCTCAGTACGATAATCGATCCACATTTTCACATTTTTATGTGAAAATGTGGATATTTTACTATAATTTCCTGAAAATTTCGTTAAGTTATCTTCAATAGCTTTTTCACAATTAATTTTTTTATTAAAAGTACCGAAAATTTTTATTGTTAAAAAAATTGTTGTTAAATTTAAAATTTTTAGAAACTGTTTTGAGGAATGATTTTTAGGTATGACTACTTTCAATGATTATATTTTATTAAGTTTTCTATCACCAAGGGGTAAACGGGGGGTCCACTTGACGAGTTTTGACTCAACTGTAAATTATTATATTTTAATTGTTTTAAGACCAAATCAATTTTAACGATATGCAATTGTTTTGGTTAAATATAATAAGTGTATAGATAAATAGAATACATTTACGCGAGTTACAGGTTAATATGGATAAAAATTATTTTTGTGATTAGTTTAATTTGTTGAATAATTATTTATAATTAATAAAATTTTATTTATTACTTTTATCGGACATGAAAGTTTAAAGTCGTATCTCTCGATGAACCGTCGGACCAAGGAGTTCAAAATCCGATTTCTCGGTAAACAGTACGTTCAAGACGTTCAAAGTCGGAACTAGTCGGACCATGGAGCTCAAAGTAAGATCAATTTCGGATCAGAAAGTTCAATATACGAACTAGTCGGACCATGGAGTTCAAAGTACGATCAATTTCGGATCAGGAGGTTCAATATCCGATCGAAATTTCGACTCGGGATAATATCAATCATCGGCGCTTCTTCAATGGGATTGTTGAATTTTTTCTCGAATTTCAATGCGTCAAACGAGTAAGATTTATTATCGCTGATTATGTAATTGATCAAAGTTGAAATAGATTTCTCAACTTCAACTTTAATACCATGTTCCAAACCATTAAGATTTTTATACCATACTGTCTTGCTAAACTCGCGCATAAATTTATTTCTGTCCTTAGTATCTAGATTAGTTTTGTTCTGTTCCGATTTAGATAACTCTTCAAATAGTCGATTTCTTAGCATCTTCAATTTATCTATTTCTTGCAAAGCAAGGGCATCTTTTTTGAATTTATTGATGTACTTCAACCTAATATAAGACTTCAAATTAGCTTTTTCGGCTTCAAAGTTATTAATGTTGATCTTACTATAGTCAAATTGCTCAGAAATATCAACATTATCAAGGAGTTCACTGTTACGGTAAATGGTGCAATGACTTTTTAAAAATGTCGCCGCGACGGAAAGTTTTGAACCGTTCCACTGTTTTTAAGCCGTTTTCATGATAAAAATCAATATCTTCAGTTGAAGCTGAGTAATCTTTCGCGTAAATGTAATAATAAACCATTTTAACTGATAACAATTTAATATCTAACTAATAAACAATATTTAATGTTAAACCGTTTCACAAAATTACGTAACGTTATGATCCCCGTTTAAAGACCGGCTGAATACCGACAGTTGTAGCATGTGATTTTATAAGCCGGCTCACACTTGACTGTTGAGTTGTTATATCTAAATAGCAATGCGTCATCAAAGTATGTGGAGTAAGTTAGCGGGGTTCTACACGGGGAAGGAGAGTTTTCCAAATCACATGCTTTACTTAAATTTATCACCTTATTCGGATTCGGAGAATTTATTCTTTGTTATTTTTTTATTTGAGGTAGATAATTTTTCATGTAAGTCAAAAAATTACGTTGATTTCCAGATTTTTACAAGTGGTTTTTTGAAGTTATACTTCTTTTGGCGCGTTAGGGAAAAATGATGATAGTAAATTTTTACGATGCGCGCGCACACCGTCACGAAAAACCGACACTCTGAAGTTAGCCAGTCAACATTTTAGTTTTTCAAAAAAAGTTACCAACAAAGTAAAAGTAAGGACATCTACGGTTTCTCAAAAACGAATCGACTGATTGAATTTTACGACACGTCATTCGAAAGGGTTTATCAAAACTTAGTATCACTGTAACTATATTATTTTACAATGTTTATGTGGATGTTCGATTGGAAGAAAATTTGATTTTTGAAAAGGCTTAACGGACTTTGTTTTTAACTACACGGAAAAAAGTAAACATTAAAATTCACTCGGATACCGGTTAATTTTTATAATTTCAAGCAATACAGCGGATATTGGGGTGGCAAAAATGTAAATATTACAGAACTGAATATAGAAAGTGTAAAAGCCATAATTTATAATTTAATATCAAAAATGTGATTAGTAAGTGTCACTATTGTAAATAACGACTCTCTAATCTTAAAAAATTACAGTTTCGACCAGTAAAAATTTCCATTTCAATATACACTCTATTATGCTGTGAGGAAAAGGAGAAGGTCTCACACTCGGAGAATTTAACATTTGAAACAGTAAAAATTCTACTCTTAAAATATATATTTTACCAGTCCAAGCAAATTAATAATTATAGTTTCGTTTTTGGCGTTGCGTTTAAAATTCACCATTTTACTTTGAAATATTGACGTTGCTTGTTTAGAAAATTTAGTAACTGTAATTTATATTTTTTACATGTCATGCGATCATTTTTTAGGTACGAAATGATAAATATCAAAGTCAAAATTCTTAATTACTATACTTTAACATTTTCGACATTCACATAACGAATATTATTGTTTGAAATAGTATTTTCTTCCATGTGAATAATAAATTGTAGCATTTAAATGATAAAGATTATAAAGTGATTATTAAAATCACGATTTTACTGTTTGAAACGGTAATTTTTTTCAGTTGATCATTATTTATTATAAATCGACTATTATTTATTATAGTTTACTTTTTTCTTAAAAAAAAACTTTAAACGCGTTTATCTCAGAACTTTTTATCTCCGGAATCACTAATCCAATCTTGATAGAATTTAAACCACATATTCTACATAGTATTAGCTATTGCATCATGCAGTTACAAAATTTGGATTTTTTCTTTTTTTTTTAGGACTGAAAACTGTAAAAAACAGCCTCATTTTTCAGTATTTAACTTCCCGCTAAGAAAATTGAAAATTTTCAAAAATCGGGAAGTTATTGGTTTTACCCAGTTTTTTGAAAATCGAGTTTTCATCAGATCTCGACGTTTTGAGGTCCTAGGAAGCTTCCCTGACTATTCCTGCGATGGTGTGTGTGTGTGTGTAAACCTCTCATAACTTTTGAACGGCTTGACCGATTTGATCGCGGTTGGTGCCATTCGAAAGGGTTCGACTAAACTTAGATTTTAAATACAAGTTGGACCGATTCGGACTGATAGATTTTGAGAAATCTTAAAAAAAACTGCGAAAAAAAATTTTTTCAAATGTGGTTTTTTTTAATAATTTTTAAACGGCTTGACCGATCAATTCCAAAAACTAATCAGCTCTAAACATCGAAAAACCACGTTGATCGCCACCAAGCCGGTCAAAATCGGTCAATTCGTTCGTGAGTTATCGTTGACGAAAAAAATCGAAAAAAAGTGTTTTTTTTTAATTACACCGAAATTTCCGGTCTGATTAATTAGTGGTTGAAAATATATTATAGAATTTGAAAAACTGCGTCGAATGGCGCCAACCTCGTGAAAATCGGTACATTGATTCAAAAATTATTGCGGTTTAAAAATTCAAAAATTAATGTTTTATTAAACTGCTATCAGACTTTTGAGCTCGGAGAGCTCAAAACTACACGAAAATTATATTTTTGAGCTCGAAGAGCTCAAAAACGTAATAAGTGCAATTTTGAGCGCTTAATTACGAAAGTAGCGGGAAGTTACAGGGATGCCCCTCAGGGTCAACCGTTTTCCTAATTTTTTTAAAAAGTAACCATTAACTATCAGTTAATGGTTTTTCATTAATTCAGTTTTAGAAAGTACAAAAAAAAAAAATTGTTAAAGTATTAAATTCAATTATAAAAAAAATCTGGACAGCAGTTGACCCTTCAGACCATGCCTATGAAACTTCCCGCTATTATGTACAAAATACTCAAGAAATTATCTATTCCGGTTTTGAGCTCGAAGAGTTCAACTTTTATTTTTTTCGAGCTCGAAATTCGAGCGGTTATTTAGAATATATTTTTTTAGAAATTTTTAATTGCGATATCTTCCGAACGAATTAATCGTTTATGATGGAACTTGCAGCACTCGACGCAGTTTTTCAAGGACAAAAAGATTATTCTTCACTCGCTAAACAATCCGAGAAGGAATTTTAAAGTTTGTAAGAAAATCGATTTTTTCCGAATTTTCGACAACGATTTTTCTTGAACGAATGAACCGATTTTTAAGCCGTTAGCGTCAAACAATATTTTTTTTCGAGTTTAAAAGCAAAATAGTTTTTAGAATTGATTGATATTACATTAGTTTGAAAGTTATCTCATAAAAATATTTTCTTGGCTAAAAGACCAACATCTTCAATTGATAACTATTGTCACTCCATTCAAGGGTATGTTATCTTCAATCGATACAATCAAATTCTTTACCTAAGAACAATTCTTTTTATCTAATGACAATGCAGTTTTCTTAAATTTTATTTGATTGCAGTATTTGTTATAATTAATGAAAATAATTTTGTCTTTAAGAAAATTAAAATTTTTATTCTGAAATTCCTTAAAATTATAATTTTTCGAACTGAAGATAACTTTAACAAGTTTCTTTATTTAAAATGTACAAAAAAAATATTTGTTTTTTTTTTTATGAAATAAAAAGTAGCAAAAATTCGAAAATTATAGTTTTCAATCGCATTTTTGAAAAAAATTGTGTGTCTTAATCTAAGAGAATTGAATTGTAGGACGAAATATATGTATATACTTTGTTTGAAAACAGTAAAGTACTTTATTGAATTCATATAATTCTTGAATGGAGAACTTACAATAATATACATAATAAAATATGTATGTTGATCTAAGAGATTTAACTTTCGATTTGAGTGAATTTCTTGTATAAAATATCCAGAAAAAATTATTCACCGTATTTAAGGACATGTGTGTTATATAATTAATTAAAAAAATTTTTATTTATTTTTATTAGCATCTGTTTCTGTTTCTTTACATGAAGCTTATTTCCAGACTTTTAGCTTAGCTTGTATTGATTAAGAATGGTCTAAGGTAGAATATATTGCGGTAGCTCTACTGAAGAGACTGCTTGTGTATTCGGGACGAAGCTCTATCACCTATTATGACATCTATGGTATTTCGTAGATATGACCCTAGTTTTGGTGGTTAACTTATAAGTCAATTTAGATAGAAATAACGTTCTATCTCATTCAGAAGATGTTCAAAATTTAAGCTATCAAAACCAACTAAAAATCAACAATTATTATAAAAACTTTATTGTATTTGTTCTTAATTTATACAATTTTAATCAACTATTATTTTGCTTAAATAGAGTGAAACTTCTATTGAATTATTCAATAATTTCTTCAATATCGAAATATATGCTACAATATTTACAAACTTGAATAAAGCGAAATTATTGCTTCGTAAATCAGTATCAGTATTAGTTTAAGAGATTTTAATAAAGCTTTTGTGTGCGTAAGCTTTCAAGGCTTTTAAGATTTTTAAATAGTTACTGCTCATATTTTATAATATTGATTTATTTATGTAAAAGCACACAACGTGAATGTAAAACTCGAGCTATTTATACTTAAATGTAGGTACGCTATTGTTGGCTAACTTTGTTGTCTATATTTTTAGAATTATAAACCTTTTCATTTTTTTCGAATTAAAATTAATTGAAATTTGGAGCTTTGTACTTCCTTGTATTTTACTTCTGTTAATATTTTTAACATTTTGTTTGAGGTCGTATCTTCGATTAGAGATTTACCATTCAGAATTTGATGAAATTTGATATATTAGTAAATTATAGTAAGATAATAAGCCCACTGAATTATTTAAGAGCTTAAGAGAACAAGTAAAAAAATATTGAGCTATAAAAGTGTTAGGATTAAAAATTAAATTTATTTTATTTTACAAATAGTGGCGTTCAGATTTCAATAAAAATTTAGGTGATGAAAAGTAATAACATATTGAATATTTTGCGTAATTAAAAGTACAGATTCAGAGCATGTGATAGTAATGATAAATAAAGAACTTTAAAAAATTATCTGTGTCTCTCTTTCTCTAATGCAACTTTGCATAAGAAAACCAACTTAGTAAATCAAATAAAGCTTTGTATAGAACATTTGACACTTATGGTATTTGTGGTACTGCGGTAAATAGAACAATTCTGAAATTAAGTAAAATTTAGTTGAATCAAGAACAATTTCTCAAATCAAGATTTTTCCACTTAATTATTCATCAAATTCTTCAAAATGACGTTTTTGGCTCAAGAATTTTCCTCTTGAATTAAGAGCTCTTAGCTGTTGTAACTTCGTGAACTTCTCTAAACAAAGTAAAATTAGAGAAAAAGCTCTCTGCTACTTGATAAATTATTCAATTATCTATTTTCTATAAGAGCGTTTTTTAAGAAATTTTGATTTGTTGAAGAAAAATTCATGAATTTGCTGTTACTTTATTGTTGCGAGTGCGACAAAAATAGTACGGGTTCTCTCAATGAGTGTAAGTAGAGAAATGATGAGACCCGTTCTTAAGTCAATTTATTAATCAGTATATCCTAACTATATATATATTGCAATGATAAAAAAAAATTCTGTCACGAGTTGACTAGAGAAAAAAGAATTTTTTCAAATTGAATAATTATCATTTGATTTAAGCAACAAACATTAATCTTTTTCTGGATAAATTGTTTAAAAAACAAGATTGCCTATAAAAAAGACATCATTGTGTCATCATAATAAGTCGCATTGATTGCTGCCGTAGGAATCATGACGGACAAACTGTGGTGGGGCTTCTGTCTATACCCCCAAGAGGGTCGAAGTCTGGACATAAAAGTAATACTCGCATGCATAGTATTCCTATTCTTTAAAATATAATCACTAGGAGACGGCGTGATGTTAATATTTTCCTGAATCTCAAGGGGCCTTCTTCAGCATTGGAGTATTCAAAATAGACTTTCAATAAAATATTCAAGGGTTTATTATTAGGGGAGGATCTATATTGATGAAATAATCTTCAAGTTATTGCTTACAGCGATTCATTAAAACGACTTAACGAAAAAGCTTAATTAGTTTTGAAAAAATAGCCATTCAAGTAAAAAAAATATGGTAATTGACTTTTATTAAATAATGCACGAGTGCAAGCTCAGCCGATTTTATAACATAGATTTAACAATCAATTTTGATGAGTAATTACTGGTTAAGCTTGTTAATTGCTCGGATGGTTTATTAAAAGCTCATTTTAAAATAAATTTCTGGTAAATTTTAGAAAATTTTTTTCCAAAGTAATGCAAGATTCTAAACTTTACAATTTCTTGAATTTTTCAAATAAGGGCTCAGTTTCTGACCTTTTAAAAGCAACAGTTGATGAATTGAAATAGTTATTAGAAAACTTAGCAAAAAAAAATTTAATGATTTTATTGGTAAGTTATAGATGTTTTAAATAAAGTTTTATACGTCTTTCAATCTATATCATTAATAGAATAAAGAAAATTTTTCCTCCGGTGTGTTTATGTGGCAGAATGAATTTTTTAAATTAAATTTAGTATCGTTGAAAAGGTCATGCATGACCTGAATTTATGCCTTTTTAATGTTTCATGTGCTTTTCAGCGAAAGTTAATTTATCATAAGTTTTCGAAGTAGTTATAAACATATTCTAATTTCGCAATATGAGCCATTTGTTTATTTGTATATTTTGTTTTGTATATGTGAATGTGGTTATACGTCGAAAATTAATTTACATAATTAAGAGACTAAGAAAAATTTTGTAACGGGTATATTTTTGTCGTAGATTGGTTTTGGCATTTTTTCAACGATAGTCATTTATGATTTAAATAATTAAGAGAGTATAAGAAAAATTTTGTGACGAGCATATTATTATTTTGAAAGAATAGTATATTACACACCTAGGGAAGTAAAGTAAGAAATGTCTCAGATCACATGTAATTGTCGACCGAGGCGAAGCCGAGGTTGACAAACATGTGATCTGAGGCTTTCTTATTTACTTCCCGTGGAGTGTATACTATTTTTTTGCTCGACGAAGGCAGAAAGGGGCAACTTGGTTTAGCGCAGCGGGCCGAAAGTTGACGCTTTCTGCCCGTCGAGCAAAAAATTTTTATAGTTAAATTTGGTATCATAAGAAAGATCTTAACAAGAATTTGTGCCTTTTCACGATTTTATATATTTTTTAGTGATAGACAGTTTTATATGTTAAGTTTTTAGAACAGTTTTGAATAATTTATTATTTCTATAAATTTAATCCGCCACATATTTGTCTATTAATTAAATTATTTGTAATTTATCCTGTGATAGCAATATTATTTTTAAAATCTATTTAAAAAGTACCCAAACTATGTAGAGTGTGATTATAAATATAAAAAATATCATTATGCAGGTTGTTAGTTTATATAATTTTATCAATATTGTAAATACATATATTTAAAAAAACCGAAGTTTACGGACCCAGTTTTTGACTCTCATTGCGGCCCAGTTTATGACCTTTGAATTGAGAGCAATTGATCACAGTTGACGTAATTTAAGATAATTTACAAATAATTGAACTTTATAAATTTTGAATTTCAATTAAAAAAAGGAAAAAAATTATTTAAGAAAAAAAAGTTTTTAAAATGACATATGCATATTTTTTACTTTTGGCAATTTTTTCAATTCAAATTTTGATTAAACTATTTAAAAAAAAAAAAAGAAGAAGAAAAAAAAAAGAAGAAAATGTTATTTATCCATAAATTCAGTAAACTTTATTAAATGTTATTTAATTATATTATATTGAATATTATTACAATAAAATTATTTAAATTCTAACAAAGTTCGAATTTTTTCAATAGCCATAATCTCATTATTCAAAATAATTTTTCTTGAATAACAAATGTAAAATTGGTCCATTACAGTACAAGTTAAATAAAAAATTTTAATTTTATTAATAGGAAAGAATAAAAAAAAAATTTTTTTAAATAGCTACTTTTTTTAGCGCGCAAAGTATTAAGTGTAATCCTTATGAATTGTCTAAATTAATCATCTCAGATTTTGTATGAAAATTCGGATGTTATAAAAACTATCCTAAAAATATCTAAGTAGAAATGTGTCAGATATTTTTATAATTAAAATAAACGTAAATTCGAGAATATAAAGGAAATAAAAAAAATTTTTTTTTCTAATACGTCCTCAAAAACGAAAATTTTTTTCTTTGAGATTGAAAGCTTCAACTTGAAAAAACTTTTTTAATTGTAATGCTTCAATTCCTCATAAAAAATAGTTCAAGCAAAAGTGATAAGAATGCGATTTTAAATGACTTTGATCGAGACAAAATTTTACTATGAGATCTTAAAGTTAAAACATGCAGAAAGCCAATTTAGAAAAACCCTTACCTAAAATATTATCATGTCTAATAAATCAACAATGTTTGTTTAAGCCAAATAAAACTTTTTTAAAAACTTAACATTGTCTCCATCGTCACTAATACACAGCACTCAATAAATAATCTGTACATCTTTTGAAAAGCATAACACTTAACTGTGAAATCAGAAGAATGACGTTAGTTGGTTAGACAAATTAGCAAGAAAATTTCGAGAGTTTTCACATTTGTTACGATAAAGCGTATGGTCGATTAGGCCAGCGGAAGATGGAAACGTGTCGAAAGGAAACAGAGACTCGAGAAAGACGAGGGGAAGAAAGTTAAGGGTAGAGAGTGGGGATAGTCCGAGTAGAAGGGATACAAGGACGTGGAGGGATGATAGGGTGCATTTCGGGTTGAGTGAAGGGGGTTGAAGATAGAACCATTGCTGGAAAGAAGGGAGAGATTTTGTAAAGTAAAAGAAAAGCGTTTGGGCGGCGGCTTGTCCGTGGTCAAGGTACGTGGTTTTGCGCAGCACTTCCGCTCAGCCGACGCCCGTGCATCCCTAATATTATTTTATCATTTCGTCTTCTACAAAACAAAACACTGACATTTGATTTCGCGAAATTTATCGATTAATTTTATTTTATTTTCGAGATTAGATTGATCTAATTTTTTTTATGAATTCGCGCCATGTAAGATTCGGTACGACGTAAAAAATTTTTTTTTATTTTTAGAAATTCAAAAATTCATTTATTTTGATAAATTGCAATTGTTTTTTTAATTACAATTTTTTTTATTAGTATATCAGACTGAAAGTTGAGTTATATATTTTATAATTTGAGTCATTAAATAATTGCATGATTCAGCATTTAACGAAGATTAACAATAAATGATAAAAAAAAGTACAGCACAACGATTCTCGGTGATAGTATTTGATTTAGGGAGTTCAAGAAAAGGCATAGTCAGCCGAAAAGCATTTGGCATTCACTGCTCGCAACAGGTTTCTTAGTCCACACGTCTACTTTTATCTATTTTGTAGCATCACGTTATATTACGAAAGGATATATCTCTATTATTCAAAGTTTTATCATTCGAACAAACCTTGCTAAAAAAACGAGTGTATTGTTTAATAAAAGTTTCAAATAATCAAAATTATTAGGTATTGGATATCAATATAAAATTATTTTTTTATCGATTTTGATTTTCTATCCTTCAGTGTGGCCCGATAAGATGTATTGAGTTGTCTTTTAGTAGCAAAAAATAAAAGAAGCAGTCATTTCTTAAAAGCAACTCAAGTTTATTGCTTACATCATATAATAACATTCTAAATTTTATTTATCATAAAAAAGCCGACCTAGTGTAATGTAAGATATCAAGAAGATTAAGCGGAAAAATATTAAATTTATCAAGTTTTTTGCACTTTGTTTTTTCGCAATGAACTTTAGTGAGTTTACTACTACGATTCAATTTTTGGTATCAAATTAATTGTGATAAAGTTTCCAAATTATTTTGAAGGGTTTCACTGTCTTGAATCAAGATGAAAAATTCTTATATTAAGTAAAATTTACTTAAACCAAGAAGAATTTCTTATAGTTTAAGAATTTTTTTATACTCAAATCAAGAAGATGAAATTCTTCAAAATTATTTCTTGATTCAAGTAAATTTGTTTTACTGTGCGGGAATTTTTTTTGATTCAAATCTTTTCTATTTGATTTAAGATATAGCAAAATTCTTCAAAGTGATTTGGGATCAAGATTTTTTGCTTTGAAACTAACAGAATTTTATTATCAGATTTGAACAAAAGAAATAGACTATCCATTAGAGTTCATGATGCAAAAAAGCGAACTGAGTTTTTGAGTTTCTTTAGACTTGTAAGAATTTCTAAATTCGCAATCGAATTTTTTTTTTATATCCTTATTTTGATAATTTCAAGTCAATATTTTGATTTTGAAAAGTTGGTCAAGAACTTGAAAGTTTTCAACGTAGATCTTCAAATTTAATGCAATAAATTGTAAAAATTTCCAAAAAAATGAAAGATTATAAAGTAGTTGATTTAGTATCATGATGCTTGGGAGATGTCTAAGTAAAAAATGATGTAAAAAAACACTTACCGACTACAAAAACCATATTTTTTGTCCATCGCAGCAACTCTCTTCGAATGTGTCTGCGTTCCTGTATGCAGCGAGCATAGGGACAATCCGCCATTTTCAAAATCACATCTTAGAGTGTAGGTATGGCCCCTGTGCGGGATACGCATGCAACCAATATTTTATTGTATCCGTGTTGAAGTCAACCAAGGTATTAGCTTTCTGTTTCCACTTATTTTCAGTACTCAGCAACTTATGTAACGATGTTACTTCTGCTTTGTCATTTCTCTTTATTTTATAACATGAATATCTTATTACGCGCGTTGTTCTTCAAAATATCGGTCGATCGTTTTAGTCACAATTAATTATTTAGCTAACCGAGTTGAGTTTTTTTAATCGGCCAGTGGTGGCGCGGGAGGAGAAAGTGACAGATATTTCGAGGTTTCATTAATGGTATATAAATGCGTTAAAGATTACTTATTTTGTGGATGTGACTGTTAATGCTTTCAGTTATATTAGTTACTTTCTCGCTCCCGCGCTCCACTCGCGTATACATTTGATCACGTAAGATGATTTTCCACCAGATTTTAAACAATCTTTTCTTTTTCGTCGTCTTCTTATCGTTTGTAACTTGGATCTTTTTCCTGCCGTAGCTGCTGTTGGCAGTTCTGGCTTCTTTGAGGATTATTTTTCTTTCTTATGCTCTCTCTTGTTGCCCTGCAACCATATGATTGCACCGACAGTATGATTTACTAGTGATATTTGAAGGTTCCTGTTTTACCTAAAACAAAAACCAAAAAAAATATAAGTATCATTAATTAAACTTTGAGAATAATAATTTTTAGAATATCATAACTGTTAAATTTATAAATTAATATCTTTAATTAATCATTATATATGACACGACTTTTTAAAGTTTCAATGTTTGAAGTCCAAGTACAAACGAGATGACATTAAAAACCGATATCATGAACTCTGTTAGAAGTTTGATCCAAGAAATTTATTTAAAACGACTACTTCAAGAATTTCTTATCTTCAATATCGTCATCTTAATTTAAGCGGGAATTTTAGTCGAGAGAAACAGATGTAGGAAATTTTAGCAAGAAATTAAAAATTTTTTTTATAAGTAACTTTTTTGTTGAAAAAAAAATTATTTGGATTTGGAAAAAAATAATTTTAGAAAAATCATTTGCGAATTTTTATCCAAGATTTTTTTTCAGTTATTATAATTGTCATTGTCAATGTTTATCAAGAATAGCTTAAAAATACAAAATAAGGGTTTACGCGTGGATAAACAGTGATAATTAGGGTAAGTCGAACTATATGTACGAAGACCTGTTCCGAAGTGAAGTAATCCTGCCTTATATTATTACAAAAAAAGATCAATTTCTTGACTGGAGAACAAAATTCTCGGCTCAAGAAAATTTTCGGGTGCCTGAAGGAAGACCGAAGTTGTGTTGGCCGAAGTAAAAATTGTTCTTGAAATTCTATTCTTGGTGGAAGTAATTTTTTCTTAATTCAAATTATTATAAATACTTGATACAATAAATTTTTATATTTGATCAAGATTTTTAGATACTTTAGGAAAGCAGCGCCACCTACTTCAGCTGAGAAAAAAATTTTCTCACTTTGAGAAAATTTTTCTCTTGAATATTTGATACCCACTTTATATTATTTAGGCGTGCAACTATACATATTGAATGAAAAAAATGATTCAATATTATTTGATCTTCTCATTTGACATGTTAATCAATAAAAATATTAATGAAAATTTACTTCTATCTTTATATTTAATTTTTTGGAGCAAGAGGCTGAATTTTCTCAAAACAAACAGATTTTCTTGACTCAAATAAATTTTCTTGGATCAAGATACGTATTTCTTAAAGCAAGAGAATTAATTTTGGTGGAATAAGTGAAATTTTTTGTGTCAAAAAAAAAAATTTTTTTTTGCTCAAGAAAATAATTCGGAAGAAAAATATTTTCTTGGCTCAAGTGAACTTTTTTTTTTTGTGTAGGGTTACCCCACGAGTGGGGGTAGATACAAGGCCCGTCTGTACCTCTCAACCCTTTCTATCGTTTTTTTCTCACATTTACTTCTTCGTATTTCAAAAATATGAAAAAAAATTTTTAAACAAAAAAATTAAAAAAGTCACAAAAAGTTAATTTGGGGGAGAGGGGTAACAAATGACGTACCCTGGTTGATATTATTATAGTTCTCTTACACAGAAAAAAAAGTCATCTTGACTCAAGAAAATTATTTTCTTCAAAATTTACTTCTTGTTTCAAGTTATTGTTTATTCTTGAACTAATAATGTCATATACTTATACCAAGTAAATCTATTGTTAATAGTAAAAAAATATTTTTTCCACCCAAAAAAATTTCCAAAAAAGATTTTAATAAATTGATTTATTAAATACAAACAAATCCTTCTATCAGTGTAGAGAATTATTTTGATAGTTAGTGGCTGAATTAAACTGCTCAAATTAATCAAAAGAAATGTTTTAATATTATATCATATAAAAATTTAATCCCCATGTCAATCAAATCTCTAATCAAGTTTTAATTCCCAAATGCATTAACAAGAAAATTAAATTCCTAATTATCGTCAATTAAAATAAAAATTTCCCGCAGAGACATATTAATATGTTTATTAATTTTTAATTATTTATTTTGTATTAATGTGACAATTATTGAGTTGATTTATTATTTAGCCATCAATTCTCCGACGTACTAATTAATACTTGTCTCCTCGTGGATTTACGATTAATAAATAGAATGACGTGACAAGTGCGACTTGATTGGAAATTATTTTATTTTTTTGAGCTTTGTTTTAGTGTTAAATATTCATAAACATCAATACAAGAGCCTGCGTTGAAATCTGATGACTTTATTACCGTGTCACGGCTTATTGGGGAATCCGATTATTGTTTTAATTTTAAAACGTGGGAAATTAAACGTCGCGGTTCACGTGGATAAGAGACATCTAATAAATTTTGACCTCGATCAACTATTGATCGCAAATGTGTCGATTGTAGGTTCTAGTCGTCACTATTAATTTATTCTCATTTATATTATATATTATCGTATCACTCATAACTTGTAACTTGGAATAAAGTTGTTATAGATAAGTATATAGACTGTATTTATATTTAAATATAGATAAGTATACATATAAATGTATAACTGTTACAATTTATTGCATTTTAAATGGAAATTACTAAGTATGTTAGGGGTCATTCATTAATTACGTAAGGGTATTGAGAGGGAGGGGGGGTTTAAGAAAATCTCTACAAGTTCTTACGTTGGGGGGGGGGGGGGGGGGTAAAATTCATTCTTACGTAATATTTCGTGAATCAAAATTCAAGATTAAAAATCTTTCCATTTTGAATTCCAAATTGTTTTCTTAATTTTAAAGTGTACAGTTGAATTTTTATTTTATTTAAATAATTTTTGTTGCTTATTGAAAAAAGTAAAAAATAACTTATTAAAATTTTATATGTTTTTATTGTTATCCATGTTTGATTCTATAGAAAAAATTATAGTACATTTTTCCGCGTATTATCATATTTTTATTATTTAAAAAATAAAAAAAAATTTTCATCTACCGTTACATCTGATGAGCTACCAATTGTCTCTGATTGGATGACATGGATTAAAAGTCCGTTTAGTCCGGATGAAAATTAATAATTTTAATTGATCTAGCTTTAACTATTTAATTTATGTTTTTGAGACTAATTTAAAACTAGTCAAATATTATTTTATGAACAATATTATGAGTTTGTAGTTTTATTGATTTATGTTTGCTAGTATTATTTAAATTATTCCTTGTTAAAAAATAAAAATTATGGATCCACGTTGAACTGTAAGTTTTAGTGAAACTGATCCTTTTCTAACATAAAAGTTTATTATTTAGAAGATCAAGATAGAATCTTACGTAAGAAAGGGGAAGGGGGGTTCGAGAAATCTTACGTATACTTACATGGGGGTAGGGGGGGGGTTAAAATTGACCAAAATTGTCCTTACGTAATTAATGAATGGCCCCTAGGGGCTAAAAATTTTGCATTTTTTTTCCTTTATGTGACCAAGATTTCGTTTTCATCTAATAATCTTATATTTTTTGTTTAAAAATAATTATTTTTATACGAAATACTTAAAAATATTTAAAAACTTTTTTTGACGATATAAAAAGTAATACAAGTCCGATTATCTTGATAGCATTTTAAAAATAAATCGGTAATATCTTTAACCAACGTTAGCACGTAATCCAAGAAACAGAAATTCTTGGACAAATAATAAGTTGATCTTGTTTGAAGATAGTAAAGTACTTCATACATGGTTAATTATATGGATAGTTTCACATAATGTTCGGTAGAGTCACATCAGTAGAATAAACAAAGTCTTTGCCTATCAATCCATAGATCGCAAAATTTATTATTTAAATATTTTACTTTTTCGAGACCACAATACTTAATATCCTCTGGGAGCTTTCAGTCACATTTTGTCGGAAAACCTAAGGTGACCTACCTCGCCAAGTGTGACGTAATTTATGGACGGTCTCTTATAAAGCATCGTATTCGATAATAAATAGGATAAAGTTCTAGACGGAAGAAATGTAGACGTTAAAAAAACCAGTCTGCAGACAAGATTGAGCTCGATTTTGTTTTAAGAAAAATTTTGGATTTTTTTAGCAAGCTTAAAAGTTCAAAGAAATACTGAAGGGATGATTAAAGTGAGATGTAGATTATAAGCAGTAAAAAAGTAAAAAAATAGAGTTACACAGACGACGCAAACGGTAAAAACTTGTATGGGCGTTTTCGTACAGACAGAATTACCAGAAGAAAAGAGAAGAGCGCGTCTAATATGTAACAAAAGAAAAAGAATCGCCGATCAATAGGTAGTAGCTAGGTGGTAAGCGTTCTTTCATCCATCTCTGTTACCCATGGTCTTCTCCTTTGTGCTTTCTACCTGCGCAATTTTTTCGTTCTACACCCATCCGCGAGACACCGCCACGTTTGTGGTGATGAACAAGCCCATGGTGATAAGTTACTTTTTAGTCAGTAAAGTACCTAAACTTGATTGATTTTTCAGGCTTACGTTGCGCAGATTACTTTTCATTAGACAGCAGTTGCATCATTAGTAAAAATGATAATTTATCAAGAAAGTTAATTGGGTTTTAATTCTTTTAAGCTTGGGGATGTTAAAAAGCTTCAAGAATTTACAGAAATAAGTTTTTACATTCAAAATTTAACCTATATATTTTCTAAATGTTTTTAACTAGTTAAGTTTTGTCATTATAATTTTAATGAATGAATTAATATTTCGTTTTTCTATCGAAGCAGTTGCACTTATAATTGTATCTAAAAGTTATGTCGAGAGATGTATGTTGAATAATATCAAATTGCTACAAGATCTTCTTTTATACTGTCATCTTTCAAGTGCTTGCTCTTTCATACTATCGTTTACTTTCTCATGCTCAAGTTATACTTCAAAGAGTTCTGTATTTTTTTTATTATGGTATTTTAAAAACTACTAGAGATGGAACTGTGATAGTCATGACTGCTGTTTAGAGTCTACTCGTCTATTGTTGTTCGCTTGAGCTTAAAACAGAGACCAGTATTAGCTATTATAGTTTCTAATACTCTATATATTTAGCGCTTCTAACTTTACTAATCTTTATACATAAAAGTCATTCCATACCAAATCGACAAATTTTATACCCGACTCTCTTCGATTTCGCTCAAAGTTTTCTCTTTTTCTACCCCCTAAAAGACATTTTTAGGAATTATTTCAGATTTTTTTACCCAACCCAAAAAAAGTTACGAATAAAAAAAAAAAAAAAAGCGCTTTTTTTTTTAAATCACTAGAACTTTTTCAAAAATTGACCAATTAGGATCACATCAAATAGAATAGCAAATTTTTTTTTTTAATGTAATTTTTAGAAAAAAACACGAAAAAAATTTCAGAAGCCCGATCTATGAAATATCTCGGTTTTTTCAAATAAATATTATTTTTTTTTTTCCTAAAGTTATCAACTAAATTAACAAACAAATGAAATTAATTAAAGCTTAAAAGCTTAGTGAATTTAAAAACATGGTGTAAAATAAATAATTAGTGACAAATATTATTAAAAAAAAAAAAATTTTTTTCATAAGAATTTTAAAAATAATTACTAGTAAATACTGATAAAAAATGAATATTAAAAAGATAGAAAATTAGTAAGAATCATGAAGAAATAATACATAATAAACAGGGGTAGGTGCCCCTATTGAGATAAATGTATATAATCCATAAATATATATAGTCTTTTTGGTTCTTTTATTTTATTAATTGCAATTAAACGGTACTGAGTTACATAACCATTTGTAAAAGGAGACCTGCAATTTCTTCAACGAATTAAAAAAAATTTTTTTTACTTAACTAATGGAATTTTTTGGTAATTCACAGTGTTCACGGGTTTCATACTTGACAGACGGGAAAATCTTTTCAACTATTTTGATATTTTTTTTTGTTTCTATAGCACTTAATCAATTTTTGAAAAGTATGAAATTAATCTCTTCATTAAATTATCTTGACAAAAGCATGCAAAAAATCTTGATTTCGTTAATTAACAAGGGTATAATAATAAAAATAGTTGCCGAAATGAGGTGAAAAGGATTTTTCAATCGTAAAGCACTCTTTGATTCTTCGCATGATGAGTCGTGCAAAAAAAGTAATTCGGCATCCGAAATAGAGGACGATTTCCTACCAGTGCTTCATACGGTTTAAATAATTTTAAGAATCAATGTAATAATTACATTTAATTAAGAAAGATGATATTCATTATAGAAATATTAAAATACATTATAAATAGTGTTTATTTCACGTTGCACTGTGACGAAGTCGATTGGTTGTAATATGAAAACTATATAAAAAAATACTATTTTAATTTTACAAAAAATCAATTGATGAAAGGGAAAAAAGTTACTTAGCAAAATAATAAATTAACTAAGATAGCAATTGCAATTTAAAAAATTAAAAAATTTGGTAAAATTGCAAAAAGTACAGTAAGCTTTTTTATATTCTAAATTTTTGACAGATATTATATTTAATAAGACCTTTTATAAATTTAAACAAAAAGACCATAACTCATAGTTCATCTATTTCTCTCTTTGATATTGCCAGAGCATTGATGCAAGAATGTGTATATTTGCATCTCGTAATATCTTTGCACGTTTTAGAATGTGAGTTATAGTAAAAATTGTAAGTGTAAATGAGAGACGTACGTATGATAAATGAGTGATAAAATTAAACATGAACGTCTCCCAAAAGGTAGAGAAACAAAACGACATCTTCTCACGGTTAAGCGGTATGCTCATGGAGTATGGAATTGGAACACTACTGAAAGATTTTCTACACCGACACGAGAGAAACTAATTGCTTAAATCCATTGGGCATGAATTTATAGTAGTGATTGTTAATTTCGATTTTTATGCATGGAAATTCATTAATTAAAAGATTCGACCTTTATTCTTAGAAAGTCAGGATGAAGACTTTGAGCTTAAAAATAGCTGAATAATTTCTATAAACTTTTTAATTAATTATTACATAATTAGTTTTAATAAACGATCATTTTTGACCACAAAGAATAATTTCATTCCTTAGTGACCTATGCTACCGGCGCGTTGATCATTCTGTATCATTTAGGTGGATTGGTCCAAGGCTTTTATCACCGACGGGTAAAGATCCAAATGAGTACGACCTTGTGGTGATTATGGTTCAGTGAAATTAAAAAGGATAGGGACACTAGATGTATTATATCATTCTCATTTAAGATTTGACTCCCTTGATGGATGACGAAAGCTCTAATATAAGTTAATCTGTTATTCAGTCATTTTGTTGAGGTTCGAAAGTTTGGGAACTCTGCTTTACACATACTAAGAGAAAAATCTGAACTAGAAAAATTTAGTTAAATAGCATCACCACTATTTAATTGAAGTTTTTACATTGACTCATTATTCAAGCAACAAAATGTATTTGTGGTGCTAAATTTGTTGCTAAATAGTTGCTTCATTAAAAATTTTTTGCTTGTTTAAATTCTGAGAAATCACAATAATAAAAGACCATTCGGCAGTCGAAATGGAAGTAGATTTCATCATAAATAGAAAAAAATCATGGATTTCGAGTAAACCGGCGACTAAAACCTTATTTCACTTTAACTCGTTACTTGTTTCCTTACTGCTGGTGTACAGTAAAGAAAAAAAAAAAACGAGTGCAATAGCAAATTTCATCATTGGCATAGCGAAATAGGACATAATTTTGGGACTACACATATGATATGGTACTCAAATTGAAGCTTATTTAAAGAGCTTTCAGATGCAATTTACAAAAATTCGATAAATTATCCCATTCAAAAGTTATTCAAGTACGAAAATGAAGAAATGTAAATTTTTATGATTTTTTATGATTTTGAAGATTTTGTAAAATCATGCGATTTCTAAATTACTGACCGATTAAGCTCATCTTCGAACTTGACCTCGGTATCTATCTGTAGATAAGTATGGTTGAGTTTGATAAAGATCCAGTGTAAATTGGCGACGCTATCGTGGTGAAAAGCCGCGTTATATCGTGTATATATATACATATATAAACTTTTGAACCATATGTATTTTCTGACTCAGCTCGTCGAGTTAAGTCGGAATATAGCAAAATTTTTCAAAAGTTTCGTCATGAGGACCATTGCAATAGTTAGATTTCTATGAAATCTACTAATATCCGTCCAAAATAGGATTTGCTACTGCTAGCTCGACGACGCTTCCCAATAACATAGTTACTTATACTATTTTTAGTTTAAAATGAGTATAATATAGTCATCGTGATTTACTTGAACTCAGAAAACAGAAAAATAATTAGAACAAGCTGAACCAGGAATCGAACCCGGATCTTTAGGTTACACGCCTAGGGCTCTTCCAATTCAGCTATCTGAGACATTGTCTATAATTATCTTCCAGTCACCAACTGATTTTTTATTTAACACAATAACGGAAAAATATTTATTGAAGTATACATTATGTAATTATTTATCAAAAGTTACTTCAACCAATGCATAGGTCGAATAACTATATTTTTCTGTATTATAATTAACTAAGTTTAGAAAACTATACTTTTATATTTGTGATGTTATAATTCAGCTAACTATGCACCTTTCTCTCAATGTACAATTCATTGATAAAAAGGGAGTGTACAAACAAATAGTCAAAACAGTTTTTGAGGACGTCAAAACGTCGAGATCTAATGAGAAATTGACTTTTGGAAATTTAACTAAAAACACTATTACAGCCGAATGTTTTGAAATTTTCAATTTTTTTAATAAGTTAAAAATTTTAAATGAATTTTCATAAAATACGAAAAATTGAAAATTAAAAAAAATTGGGCTGTGATACTGTTTTGAGTTTAATTTCCAAAAATCAATTTTTCATTAGATTTCGACGTTTTGAAGTCTTTAGAAACTATTTTAGTTCGTTTTTCATATATGCCCCATTGGCATTAAAAAAATTGTTTTTAAGCCAAAAAAATGTTTTTTTTCGTTCAACCAGATTTTTACTTTTCTACATTCACAAATTGATGGGAGAGAAAAAATGATTTATCTATACGCCCTTTTGGCATTAGGAACGCGATATGTTTATAACGTAATACTTTTTACCATATCTGTACCGAAACTTTAAATTCATGCCAAATATGGTTTGACATGACGATTTTCATCGACATATCAGAAAAATTTTTTACAGGTAATAACAGTTATTACAATAGCTGTATCTAGTAAATTTTATATTTGAAACTGTCACTTTTACAAAACTTGGATTTAATGAAATTAATATTTTGATCTGAATAAATTAGTATTCATACAATGATCAATTTTCATGTCATACATGTTTTTTTTATCCCTTATGAATTTGATATGTTAAAAAAAATTTTGTAGCGAATAGAATAACCAAGCTCGAAATACTATAAAGTAACATATTTTAAATATTATCATAAAATGTCTCGAATAAAAAAAAACGCGTCGAAGAATCTTTCAAATTAAAAATGCAATTATAAAAATGCGTCGAGCGCCTTTGTCGTAAAACAAGTATAGAAGTAACTGGCAGGCGTACCCGACCCTCTGCTATACTCGCACTCTTTTTTTTCGTCCTCTTTCTTTAACCCCTACTGACGAGACTTTAAAAAGCGACGAAAACTACTGGCGTGGATCATACTTATCCCTTTTGAGCACCCTTTACATAAGTCTAGCTGACTGCAACATCAAAAAAAAAAAAATTTTATCGATCTTATACCTCTTTTTCCTTGAGTCTCAATTATCAAACATTTCGAAATATAGGACCCTTAGGAAGGTGATGAATAGTGGTCCTTGGATAAAGGTATAAAAAAATGTATCGTATGGAAAAAGAAAAACTGAGAAGGTGTCTACTAAATAATGACGATAAGTTGAAATTAAAAGAGTAAATTTTCGAAAAAAAATCCATTTATAAAAATTTTAGAATTATTATAGATACTCGAAAAACAATTTTAGGAAAATTAGTATCGTGTAATTCGTTATATGTTTTCATTTATTTTTATCACGGCTCCAGTTGAAATTAAGCTTCTTGTTACATGCTCTTCCAAGACTGACGTTTAGGAAATGATATCATATTTTTTGCACTGATGGAAAAAATGGTTTCTTTTACGTTCTAACGAATTTCCAAGGAAGGCCGAAATTTTCTTTGATGGAGTAAATATTTTATTAAGGCAAAATTTAGTTTATTTCTTATGTGAGGAACTTTTTATTACATTGACAATTTTTCTTCTTAATTCTTTAAAATCAAAAAAGAAAAAAAAGAGCGAATTTATTTTATTACAAAGCGAAAAAAAAGATTCATTGAAGAGGAAAATATTTTGAATCAAGAATATCATTTGATTATCTTGAATAAAGCAAAAAATTCTCGAACCAACTAATATTTATATTTATACCAGCAGAACCTTTTTGATTCAAGATAATTAAATTCTTCAGAATGATTTTATTGGTTTAAAGTAGTTGTTGTGGTTAAGGCATGCCGTCAGAAAATTCTAAATTTTTGTACACTTATTAAGGACATGATAATACAATCACCCTAAAAATTTGAAGTTGATTGACCACCTAGAATAACATTGATTGCATACGCTCTCTGCAGTTCTGTACCAGTTTCTTAGTTGTAAAAAAAACTAATTGTCAGAAGCTTTCAAAAAACTAAGAGTCTTTTAATGTATTTGTTATGAGTTTGAAAAAAAATTAAAAAAAATTTTTGACCGTCTAATTATTTATAAATAACGGATTAAAGTTCAACAATTTATGAAAAAGTATATATCTACGGAGTCGGACAGAAACAATTGTATGGGTTGCGTCTCCACGGGTACAGTCTAGTAGCGTAAAAATTATGGATTACTTAACTTACAAGCTCAGATACACTTTTGCGGCGCATATAATCTCTAATTTTTTGACAATATTGTACCATGACAACTACCTTAAGATTTTTTTTTCATATTTAATTTTTTATCAGTGTTGTATTGTTTGAAAAAGTTTATACTTTCTACAATGAAAAAATTAATTAAGCAACAGCAAAAGCTTTTGGTATCCGAAAAATTAAAAGTAATGAGTAATTTTTTATTTTTGATAATAATTGTTACTTATACTTTTTTAAGGTTATCCGAAACTTTTTTGTCGCATTTATATCTTTGAATATATCATAACTTTTTGATTTGGACAAGTTTATTTTTTAATCACCTTCAAATTTTAATGCTTTTTAGAATCGAACACCAACTAGCAATAAAATTTTTTTGAAGAGATGGAAGAAAAAAAAATTTGTTAATTAGCTCATAATTAGTAAAATATACACTCGGATGATAATTAAGTGTATTACAAAGCTTCGGTTTTATCATGCGTACTCTATTTTAAGTTTTACATGTTCAGTGAATGCAAGTATCATCGACTTCAGATCACGATAACATTATACTCTAGAATCATTAAAAATCAATGATAATTAAAGGGCTTGACTGTAAAAAAAAAATCATACAATAAAAATACAATGAAAAATAACGAACGGAAACCAGCAGCATTGATTATGTTCTAAAAATAACATTTTTAAAAGTATAATCTTTACCAACTGAAAATTTCTGTGAGAACACCTGAGTAATTATCACTCCTAAACAAAATGTACTTGAGAGAATATTATGAAAATTGCTAACACGGGACACTCTGGAACATTTAGATGGAAAAAAACTGCTATGAATGCTACAGAACGAAGTCTCGAGGATATTTTTTTTTCTCGACTGCAACAGAGAGTACCCCCCGTAAGTAATGTACAGTCCTACTCTTTCTACAGGATTTTTCCGTGGTAATACTAGTACCATGTACTTATATTCTGAGATTACTTTTGTGACTGTTTAGGTTCAGGAATAAATTCACACTATCTGTACCAAAACATTGAAATTCCATGATTAGACAATAGACGCGAGTTTCTTATTTCATTTAGCGTGCATTGAAAAAAAACTTCTTCATTCAAGAATAATATTTATTTAAATATTCATGACAGTCAATACGAAGAATCCATTAATTTCACTATCGATTGAATAATCAACAAAGTGATAAGAAATTCGTATTGACTGGTGCTATTCCAGAATTATTACTTTTCGGTAAACACGATTCACACAAAAAAATTGTTAATATTATTTGCATGCTTCTTGCAGGAATTTACAACACCTTTGTTCTCTGGCTTCTTATCTAAGATCCTATTTCAAATTTTACTTTCTGACATAGTTTTTAGAATCGTTCATGTTTTAATTGTAATAAATAAAAAAATTATTTTGAGACGTTCGTTTTGCTTCAATTTACATTAAATATTTTTTTTCGTTCAACTTATTGCAGGAAAACTATGTTTATTTTTTTTGTAATCATAATTACTTTTTACACTCTGTAAGATGTGTTAAAAATCGTTTACTGGTAGTTTACTCAATACAGCATTGGATTTCTCATTGAAAATTAGTTAAAATAATATACTTGATTTTCGAAGAAAATTTGCACGACGGAAATTGTATTTTTTATATAGATATTTCCTTAGGATTCTTAATGGTTACTTATAACGGAATCAAAGATAATGATGTATTTCTATCCCTTGAGACTTACAAATTTTTATGTAATATAATAATCTGTCATAAGATCTTCGTGTTCAAATATTCAATAGTGTACACATTCAGTTTAATTTTTATTCAGTCATAGATAGTTTTATCAAAATCAGCCATTAGAATTGTTTTCGATTTCTTTGAATGTCATTTGGATCTAGAACCCGATAAAACTCTTTTATTCGTTGCGATGGTCTAAAAAAATCCATTTTTTTTTCTTCATTTCATTTATTTAATAAAAGTTAATAGTGCTTCAAAAGAGTTCATTAAGAATTTACATAAATGTTTCTACTAGTGAAAAATATAAAAAATAATGCAAGTGTAACTAACTTGTTTTCAGTACAATAGATACGAATGTTATAAAGTAAAAATTTTCGTAATCCTTAAAATTGAGGTCGTACCGAATTTTCTACTCTAACCTACTGAAATACCGGGTGAACATAGCTTTCTCTAAAGTAGCCAGTAGAACAAGATATACAAGTGTAAGATGATCAATATGGATGCAGAAGTATCTCATTAATGTCGCAGCAGAAAAAAATAGCCATGTATCATCGAAATATTTGAAGAAAAATGTTATCAATTATTGATAAATTTTCATCTTATAAATTAAAGTTGATTGAATTTAATTTTGTAATTGTGTTAAATTTTTCGAATGGAAAAAACTGTGTTTGAGTGAATTTAAACCGAAAATATGAACTATTTGGAGCTGCAGAATTATATTTACCCTATAAAAGGCTATTGCAGTAGAACTTGGAGAAACCGCTGAGGCTTAGATAGAAGTGTAAATTTATCGTAATGCTTAGATAACTTAATTTCAAAATCATTCAACGAATCTCGATAGTATTTTTAAAATATTTTTTATGATCAAAGAAAGTAATATAGATTATGCATTATAATTTTTTTTATATTATCTTATCACGAAATTAATTACTTGACTGGATTTTATTTCTACTTTGCATTATGTAATTTATCACTGAGGCCCTATTATCCTTACACTTAACTGGCCACAGTGGGATTACGGTTACTGGCATAGGGGTAATTAGCGAGGGTATAGTATAAAGATAGATACATTTGTATGGTAGCGCGGGCGTTAACGCTATTGCAACTAGTTTTTTCTAGAATGTAATGTTTTCAGTATTTTTGATAGCAATAAGTTTTTCGTTACAGTACCGAAAAAATAAAAATATATATATGAATTAGAATTTTGGCCTATTTTCGGACGAAGACTGGTGTTTTTCTAATTTAAGTCTAAAGATGGATTTTTCATCTTCCCTTTTGATCGAGAGCTATATTCTCTCTTCACAGTAGTTCGATGGGTATCCATCAAACTTAAATACTAGTAAAGCTCTAAAAATCCATCTTTAGACTTAAATTAGAAAAACACTAGTCTTCGTCCGAAAATAGGCCAAAATTCTAATTCATATACACTATCATGTCGGTCCAAAAAAATATATCATTAATAAAAATATATGTTATATGAACGAACGAATAAAATTGCATTCCATTAGCAGACTATTTCTTAATTTGATATGATTCGTATATAGAATAATAACTATTATAGAAATATATAATAGCGATGATTAATAAAACAATATTTAGCGGGTATGAATTTTAACAAATTATTTTTGAATTCAAAGATTATGTGATATTGTTATATAAATCAAATTTAGAATTATAAAAAATTGGTTAGTAAATAGTTACACGACAGTTGTAATATAGAGAAAAGTAGTCCAAAGTTTTCACTTGCAAAGCGGTAATTCGAGTAATTAAGTACATCGTTTAAAATTACATTCGAATATATTTTAAGTAATAGTTCTTCTTTAAATGGATTATAATGAGCAATAACGCTTTAACGAACAATTTTGAAAATATTTTTCATGAAACATGTCTGAACCCTAAAATTCTATTAATAAAATAAAAAAATAAAAAAGATTGGTTAAGACATTATTGCTTATTTTACTATCCAAATTACAATCCTTGTAATGAAAATAATGAGCATAAAATTACTGATTTTTATTAAAAGTCTAGCTGAAAAGGCTATAAGAGTCTTAATATAATATTAATAATTAACTTAATGCACATCAGGAATTTAAAATAAATCTATTTTCCTATACTTAGAGAGAACTTCGAATTCAAATATATAATAAATCATTTTTTTCTTTACATTATTCATTGTAAAATAAAAAGTATAACTATATGTGTGCGTTTAAATATTATATATTGTACATTAAACATAGCAAAAAGTTCACTTGTCAATAGTTACGACTACCAAGTATTATAGTAACATTGTTAATAATTATCCTTCAAAACTATTATGTCTTTAAGAACTATTGAACTTAAACAATTAATGCGAGTCTTATTTTGAGAGGTGTTTTTTTCTGCCCTAAATAGATAAAAAGATTCAACTTTATTTTATTCCTTAATATAATTAACTTAATAAGAAATGAAGAACTGGCAATCAATCAATAAATGATCATTGAAGATCTTAAATATTTTAAATGAGTAATAAAGAAGCTTTGAATTATTTTAATAAATAGTTTCTTAAATCCTAAATGTTTCTTATTCTTCTAATTGCCGAATTAAACAATCGACTAAGTTTTGATGGTATATTTTCATTTAGAGTAATCGAAATCTTATGATATTGTACGACAGAAAGGGGAGAGTGAAACTCACCAAAAATGCCTTACGTAATTTATAAACGACCCCTTCCTCGAATATTACGTAACCGTATTGATTTTTCACATGTTTCAAACCCAACGAAAAAAAAGTATTGAACTTAATTAATAAAAGGCACCGTAATTATTTTTTCTGAGCTAAGAAGAATTCGCATAAAAGCTCATAAGAAAGACAAAAAAAAAAAATTTAATTTAGTCCTGGCCTAAAAGGTCATCGATTTATATTTTTATATCGAATTTTTTAAATAAAAATGTATCCTATTAGAACGTTATCATTTATCGAGTGGAAAAAGAGCTTTCAAAATGAAAATTGATCAATAATTTAGAGCATACCCACCAGGTTTACTAGTGTTAATAAAATTTTATTGTAATTAATAATTTTTAAACGTTCCGTTTTTGCCTCGTTCCGTGTAATGGTAGTAGCGTCGAAGTACCATTAATACTATTACCATTATTCAATGAACATCATATACTCGTGGGAGGCAATAAAAATTTCGGTTTGAATGTAATTTTGTTACTTTTTTTATTATCCACATGTATGGGTTTGTGTTATTTATATGCATGTCACGGTGTTATTATTGTTATATAAAATTGAAACTTCACAACTCGGTCGGTCTGGGACATGGTTCATTGTTGAATGTTATTGTAAAAAAAAAACGAAAAAAGCAATTTAAAAAAAAAAAAACAGAAATGGAAACAAACTGTTGAACAGATTCGATATAGCAGATTGTGTTGGAATAAGCGCATGCTCAACGGTGTTTTCCGGATGCGCGTTGGTCCATTCCGGACTACTCGTATTCAAGTTTGCAGCGAGTAAGCATGTATGTTGTATGTACATTGAAGGCGCGACAGGTTTCCGCGTGCACGTGGTGCAGCAGACAGCCGGTAGAGCATAACGTAAGAATTCTAACAATAAAATAGGAGATCAAGTCTTTCAATAGCGTTAATTTCTGTTAAGCAACTACATGTACTGAAAGGTTTTGTAAAAGCAAAAAATAAAACTACCGAACTAATTGCTACCAGCAATTTTACTTGTCTTTAGTTAAATTTATATTTATATGAACATGCCCTTGAAATTTAAAACGTAAAACAAGTAAAAAAGTAATCAAACTTTACAATTGAATCATGTGGTAATTAAACGTGCACATTGTGGCATTATAAGAGCACGTAGAGGAAACAGATAGAAAGAGAAAAAAAAATTCATGATATACCACAAATGGCTGACAAAGGCTTATGTGATAAGAAAATGTTGTGAGCTCGTTTGTCAGTGCCAGTTTCGAATTCACAGTAATGCAGAGATATATCGTATTATGTTATAAGAAATAAAAAAATAAAAAAAAAAAGAAATTAAAAATAAAGAGAGAAAAAACTTAGTAGGAGTGCAATTAATAAGGGAGGGATAAGTAGCGTCGTCGCAGTGACGATTTAAAAGTATACTTTCGTCCATTTTAGTGGCCAAGAGTCGTATATTTAATACTTAAATATCTATACGTTGCGATCGGATGACTCAAGAAAAATTTTAACATTTAAAAAAATATTTTTCTTTTTTATTATTTTTTTTTTTTTTTTATTTTATTATTTTCCTTTGTTTGCATTATATTTTTGAAGATGAATTTTATTTTCTTACATACATTATCGAGTATATGTGCATGTACATACGTTCATACGTTTATGTACATGTACGTTCGTATATGAAACAGCATTTGCTGTAGACTCCCTCATTTTTCTCATTCCCCTCGTCACTCGATTCTCTTCCTACTCTTTACCCTCAGATTCGCCCTTGTGCTTATGAGAATATTCGTTATGACGAAACAACAACTCGAAATAAAATCTTAGTGTATGTACAGAATGAGGACAAGCATCACTGTCGACGAATGGAACTAAACCATTGTTGCTCGTTTATAGGGAGTTAATAATAAAGAAATTACTTATTGGGTATTCTATTTTCAGGAGTTTATATTTATAAAAATATCCACTGAAGAAAAATTGAGTTTTTTAAGATAACAATTGTTGACGTAAAAATAGTCACAAGTCAGCTGCTGCTTTTAATTACGTGTAGAATATAGATTTTTATATTATATTAATTAAAAGAAATTACAGGACGAGGCAATATTTTAAAAAGTATTATAATATATTTATTTGCAAGGAAAATAGTACACAACTGCTTACTAGCCTGGATGGTGTTAGACTTTAATTTGTGTGTTTTTATTTTTAATTTCGATTTTAATTAAATTTATAAGCCAGAACAATGTATCAAAAATGTGACGATATGATTAATTATTTATCTAAATAAAGAAACTTGTCACGCACCTTCGATTTAACTTTTGATCTGATTAATTCGATACATTTTGCTGCTGATAATTGAATATATATAGCATGTAAATTCAGCTACACATGTATTATCTATTGATCGGTTTTAATAAATGTAAACTGACGTCGATGTCGGCAAACAATAAATAAACTGATGAGTGAAAAAAAATATTAATTGTATTTGTATTATATTCACAATGAGATACTTGCGATGTCGGAAACACAATACATATGTTAATTATTTTGGAGTAACTTTAAACTTTATTTAAAAAAAAAAAAAAACACACTTTTTTTTCGTTAAAAAATAGCAAAATAAAAAAAAACTAACAAATTTATTATATGTCATTAAAATCATAAGTAATTAAAATAATTATGTCAACAAAGTTCACTGTTTCTAGTCTATTGTATTTAGATAATATTTTTTTTTTTTTAATTAATAAAAAGTTGCTAGTGTTGTTAAGTAAGTTAATTAAAAATTTGACGATTCGCTTGTTCGCACACAAAAATGTAATTAAATTGAAAATAGTGATTTACCGCCGTCGGATAGAAAAGCGCCAGCGCAAACTCGCAGAACAACGAAAACAAAGAGAACATCGTTGTTAGTCGTCAGCGTGCGCGGATATCATAACCGGGCTGTCTCGAGGGTTCACTTTTATATTAAACAACCTGTTGTGAATATGGTATCAGCGAAAACAAAATACAAAATAGTACATTGACATTAGCCAGCATCATCAGGTAATCGTAGCAGTAAAGCAACACGATTTATACTTTAGATAATAATATATTTAAACAAAACGAACTTGAACCATGCACGAACACGAGGACAATGATGACGTTTGTGAGCACTGGTTCGACAAGCGAGAAGCTTCTTATATTTTATTCACTTGGTAGTTTATTTATTTTCGATTAACCTTTCACTGCATCTAAAGTATTTTTAAAGATTTTCAAAATAATTATTTTTTTTTTTAAATCAATTAATTAATTAATTAATCAACTTTAAACACTTTGTCACTGTAGATGTGTATCACCAAAATTACAACAACTTCCTTGCTCTCGTTTTCCACGTTAATCACTTATTTTCCTTGATTCGTCGAATTATTTAGTTATTAAATGTGTTTATTATTATTATTCTCTCGTCTCAAAATAACATTCCTCTTCCTCTATTGTAGGTTTTATTCTGTGAGGATATACTAAAGGAGGCCACAAAGATAAAAAGGGAGAGAGAGAGAAAGAAAAAAAAAGAGAGAGAGAGGGAGAGTACTCAGGGCTCTCCTGACTGTTACGTCTAGATATGCGTTTGCGAGTTGCGTTGGGTCGCGCTGCGCTCCCGTAACTGTATCCGCGTCCGTCAGCGCAACTTTCGTGCTACAAGCGCCTCCATCTGAGCAACCCCACCACTAGTTACGTTTCCTCGCATCCCGCCAACCACCGCCGATATGAGACTCACCACTACACACTTTAATATAACTACTCGTGCGCCCTCCGCCGACGTTGACGTTGTACCAAACTATTCCCAATGCATTTTCGTCCTCATGCACATACACTATCCACAATAATACTACTTCCATCAACGCTTACACCAGTCTTTTAAGTAGTAGACACCAATACTAATAATCGGCTAGCCGGATTCGTTTATACCTACCACTTTCAGTATGCAACATTCATTCTATCTTATGCACATACATACTTATATACTTATATATACACTCCCGAATAACAGATATTTGTATTATTGTATTAGTAGAATGCAACGCAGAAATTATCAATAAATTCAATTGAATTTTCAGCTCGAGAGTCTGCCAATCAGGAAAAATTACTTCAAGGTAAAATCAGTAAATCATTTTCTTTATTATAAATAAATTTTTCTTTTTAACCAATTATTTTTTACTAACAATATATTTATTATTTTCCTTCTTAATTCGTTAAAATATATTTTTGTTTTTAGTTTTGTGCTCTGGTTGATATCATAATGGCACCAATCCGCTGAATAGATATACTTATATGACCATGACACTCTTAATAGAAGACAATTCGTTGCATTGTACTTTTTATATACTAATATGATTAAAAAATTCAACGCATCAACTAAAAATGGAGAAATAGTATCTGCATGCCTGTACTAATGTATTATTCTCATAATTTTTTTTTTTCCTGCAACATAACTCCATCGGTAATCTTAGAACTCCAACATCAATGCGAAACTGATTAAGTAAATAAATTACTCTGCGCAACAGCTCCACCCAACTTTGAGGTTATATCGATTTCTTCAGAGAATATTGAAGTGTCTAAATTTAAAAAGAACTTATAGTGGACTCATTTTAATAAATAATTACTGTCATCATTTTGTTTTTATTATTATTATTATTTTAACAATTAGATTTCTGTGGTTCTATCGAAAACTTTGTACTTTATCATGCCAAGGTCGAGGAAATTAAAAATTTTTTCTGATAGTTAACAACTGTTGCGGTCTAGATTTGATTACTCAGAAGTTGACGATGTAGTTTTAAGAAAAAAATCTTTGACGTAAGGAGCTATTACTACTTTGAATTTCGGTATAATGACGATACAATAATAAGAATTCATATTGAACATTTTTTTATTTTTGATATTAAATTTAATTAATTTTTAAAAATCAAAAACTCTATGCTTAAAAAATTGTTATAATTTATATTCAATGGTATCATTGTTATTTATTATGTGTCAAATTATATAAATCCTCCTAATTTCATGACTTTAACTCCGTCAAAATTCAAATTTGAATTTTCCGCGCGTTTAATGCAATCCTTAATTTGCCTAGAAGCCTGGCGTGTAAACTTTTTTTTTCTGTGCACATTTTTCTAAACCAGAACTCCATATGGTCTTTAATATTATCATACGTTTAAAATATAAATTTTAGTCACTAATTTTCTTCATGTAAAAAATTTTTATTTTTTGGTTAATAGTTGCATTTTTTTTTAGTTCGAACTTTTCAATTATTGAAATTGATTCACTTACGAAAAGTTTTTGTTAATAGAACAATCAGAGAATCTTGAATCAAAAAAATCATTTTGGAAAGAAGATTAGTCCGAAGTAGAAAATTTCTCGATTCAAGTAAAATTTACTTAAAATAAAAACGATTACTTAGTTAAAAAATGTCTCTACTTTATTAACTACAAGGAAATTCTTTAAAATTATTTTCTTACTTCAAGAATTTATTTAGAAAATTGCCTTAAAAAATCTTGAGACAGGAAAACCTTTTTGAAGAATTTGTTTGTGTCAAATTAAGTAGAGAAGTTCTTAATACAAGTAAAATTTATTGGGTCTAGAACTTTACACTGAAAAAAAAGTTTTTTTTTTTTTTTCAGTGTACAATTTGATTAATCATTAACCAAATTGTTTGTAATCCATTTTGCATTGCATATGAAGGAATATAAATATATGGTATATAAAATGAGATGCAACTAATAATTAAACTTCAACTGAATCACTTGATCATCTTTATATATCCAGTTCATATAATAATTGATAATCAAATTCTTCAAAATGATCTTCTCGGTTCAAGATTTTTCTCTTTAATTAAGTTAAGTTTCTTCCCAGCGTCACAATAAAACCATTCATAACTATGTATAAATGAAAAATACTTATTTGCATGTATTTGTACACATTAAATATTGCTAACATTCGAATGTAGTGTACAAAAAAAAAAGACTTAGAAATTAAATAACTTTTATCGCTTCAAAACAGATAAGGTAAAATATCACTTTAACTAAACCGAATTCGCAAAAATAAAAAATGGCAGTTTAATAGCATTTATAACCCAGAAAAATACTAAGATTAAATACCATAATGCAATGTCTTGCAAGCCCCCTTCCAATTCTAAATGTATCTCACTCGACGCAATAATAAAGTTACTTTAAAATTAATGTATTTCAGAAAAGAGAACTTAAAGAAGTTTGCGCCATTGGGTTTGTGTGTAGCATAAAACCAATTCCCTATACTTGACATTACATTCTATGGCGGCCTTCTAAACTCTCCCCCTTATTTACTACACATCTAAGCATCAAGCCTTTCTCTTCTTGTTCGAGCGAACCAATGCCTAAGCCACGTCCCGAAAAATGTCCGCCCACGGCGATTGCGGAGGTGGATTTTCGAGGTCTTTTTACACTGTTGCAGTAATATCACGCATTCTCAAATATTTTAGATCCACCATTTTTGTTAAATTATTAAAACTTACTTACACTTTCAAGCTAATGTCTTTTTTTTATTAAATTTTACACTAATAATAATAACAATAACTAATAACGTTTTGTTAGGTATGACTAATAACGCAACATCGACATATTACATCCATACATCAGACACATACATTAAAAATTTATCATTAATGATAATAGATACGTATTGATAATCATTGATATATAATAATAATCATTGATAATGATTGCAATGTGTAGGTAATACTCGTGGTTTGGAACAGTGAATAAAAATTAATGAAAGGTTATTAAGTCGTAACAAAAGAAAGAACAATATGAACGTGATCGAACGACTCTATGGCGAGTTCATGGTATGATATCGTACAGTATAGTGTATAATAGTGAAGTTCTTATTCCGAAACAACATCAAATTGTTCGCTGGACGTGTGTAAGAGAGAAAGACATATTGAATGAGCGTTAGCGGAGGGAAGAAATAGTCTTCATTGGGTATGTGTTTGGTATGCATGTGTTTGGTGAGGCTCGCGTGAGTTGCTCACCCGACTCGACATCCCGCAACACATGTGTGTATGTATACAACTTCTAGTGCGTGTGTCGAAGCCACGTGACGTCTAAATTCAGTCAGCCATTTTGGAGCATGATTCATTTGTTTAGAATGGGTCGGATAGAAGTGGAAGGCGGAGCCTCACAAAATCTTCAGGGGCATTAGAGCGATACAGTTTATAGATTAAACAGAAATATGGTATCCATTGATATACTTATGGCACATAGTTATGCTTGATAAATTTTTAAATTCCATCTTGTTTCTTCTGAATTTAAATAGGCAAAAAATTTTAATTGACTAAAAAAAATGTTTAATATTAATAAAATTACTAAACAACCATTTTATTCATGTATACAGTCATATTTTGAATATTTATCTATCAAGGAAATATAAAATTATCGTCATGAATTATTTATTCCAAATGATTAAATTATGCAAGTTTCGAAAAGAACAAGTATAATATATAAATATATAATATAAGCAATACGAAATGCATTGGTGACCCAAAGATTAACGATAAAAATACCATCAATTTATTTATTTATCTAATAGCATATCTAGTATGCGATACGACGATGCTTGTAACATTTTGGAGTCCGGCTTCTATTCGGATTATAAGTTAAAATAATTGAAACGAATTTACTGTCGATTTCAAACGAAACAAAAACTCCAACTCTCATTGTTTCATGTGTCTCAAGGTCATGCTGAGTAGGTCAACCAATTTACCGGTTATTTTTTGTTGATCTGTTGTTGGCCAGCACTTGCTAAAAAGGCTCGAAGCAAGTGGTATGCTCGTCCCCAAAAAATTGACTTATTCTGTGTTTCGTAATTTCCAAGGAACCTCTGACTGCATGGTTGATACTTTCATTGGTATATGCTATACTGCACAAGTAACGACCCCGGCATTCAACGGGTATCCAGCGTGTCGGAAAGGGAACGGACGCCGGCTGCAAAAAGGCCTTGACCGTATATCTCTGCTTATCGTATCAGCCGTGGTGCACTATATACAGCGTCACTGTGCGTCACATATATACGCTACTAAGAACATTTGTTAAAAGACGAACTGCAGTTGTAATCATTAAATTTATTCTTCATTAAATAATATTATATTTAACGAGGAATCTTTGTTGATGCTAATTCTCGACTGGTACTTTTGATTTTAAATTCAAACTGAGAAAGTTAATACTATCGAATTTCATTAAACGAAAACAGAATAAGCTGAGAAAATTTTTTTGTTTTTTAAATGAAGTTACAAGAATTTTATTGTTTAGATTTTTTAAGAAGTATTTAAAGTACAGTCTACTTAAGAAAAAATAAATTTAAACTCAATAAAATAAAAAAGGAATGCACAAATTCAATTATATTTTGTAAGTATATACAATAAAAATTTTTTCAAGCTTAGACGGTAGAAGGAAGTTCTGGATAGCTGGTCCGCAAGGTCAGACAAGAGTGTTGCATTTCTAAGACAGTAGATGTTTCATGCTCTTGAATTTAAATGTACATAAATGATAAGAAAAGTATTCTTAAAAATCTCTTGCAATAAATTGTTGAGAGAGTAATGTATATGTATCATAAAAATGAAGAGAAATATATTTTTTTATTTTTTAAATATGTAATAATAACATTATTTTTTTTTACTTTTCTAATATTAAAAAAAAAAAAAGTAGAGCAAAAAAAAGATTATCTTGCAATTTATGATAAATACAGGAGTCTATAAATTTCGAATTAGATAGTTATAAAAAATTTATACTCTAAAAGCCAACGTAGTCCTCGTGGAAGTATTTCTCTAAAAAAACTGAGAATAGTTTTTTATGAGTATGAATAGCAGTTCTTAGATGTTTACTTTTTCTTATAGAACATCCGAAAAAGTGTCGTAAGGTGAAAAAAAATTTTAATTCGTCGCATCAAAATTCATACTAATTCAAAGATTTCGGACTCTTTCAGAAGAAGTGTTCGTACAGGTGATATAAAAACTGTACCACTGGTGATACCAACTGAGGTGATTCTAAAGTAACACTTCATATTTATGGCTTCTATACTCTCGCCTCGGTTACAATAGACAGTAAATACGCGTAGATAGGAATTTTTGACCGGTATTTTTATTGAACATTCTTTTAATTTTCAATGCACAATGATAGGTTACATACTTTTTATTTATTTACTATTATTTTGAGAATAATTATGAAAAAACACAAATGTAAACAACATAAACATAACCTGTACTTAGACTGAAAAGTATACAGTTAGTTTACGCATGCGCTAATAAGTGATATGAAATTTTACGAAAATTCGACCAAGTTGATGGCAGAATCCACAACAATGACAGATCTACTTTGCTCAAGCATTCAAGACTATCATTTTTAAGGAACTTATCACCTCAAATTTAACTCTTCTACAGGAAGAAATTCAAGCGATCATGCGTTCTCTAACGGAGGTTCTCAATACTACCTATGACAGTTTTTAATACTAAAACTTAAGAACGTCGACGTTCTTGACTTGAGTATAGTTACTCCCTGATTAAAAAAAAGTATTGAATTACACACACTGTATATCTGTATATACATACAATATAGATATACAGTTGCATAGGTTCAATACTTTTTTTTAATCAGGGCTATACTTCTTAATTATGCTACACTGAAAAAAAAGTTTTTTTCCACCCAGAATACAAAGTATTTTTATCCAAGTTTTTTTATATCCGATATACCTTTTCTTAATATAAAAAAACTGGTATTTTTCTCCTGAGAATACCAAATTTTTTTCTGGAGCTAAAACTTTATACTGCGTTACCATAGCAACCGCAGCGGTGGCGCCGCCAATTCTCTGATTTCCCTCCAATTTCACAGTCCTGGCGTGTTTGTTTACATTATTGGAAAGTTGTATATAATACTAATTTATTTTTTATTTTTATTAATTTTTAAATGTGGAATTTTTTAATTAAATTTTTTTTTGTAATAATTTAATTGCAATAAAATTCTAAAAAAATTTTTAATGTCTGTCAACTTCAGTGTCATTCTTAAATTTAATTATTATAATTTAATTTATTTAATTTTCTTAAATTTAATTATTATAATTTAATTTATTTAATTTTCTTAAATTTAATTATAATTGGTAAAATAATAATTATTAATTTATTAATTATAATAAAAAAGATCCACTGTATCATAAACATTTCGTATGCATCTGTGTCAAGTGAGGTTAAGTCGGCCATATTTTTATTTTGGTATTTTGCTGAGAAGGAAACCGAGTTTTTTAAAAATCACTATACTTATTAGTGTAGGAAAAAAACTTTGGTATTCTCCACATAGGTATACCAGTTTCTTTACAGGAGGGAAAAATTTCCTAGGTGGAAAAAAAAACTTTTTTTTCAGTGTACAAGAACCATTTCTTAAATCAATAAAGTGCTAATACACTTTTAGATGGAAAAATTTTCTAATCCTGAAACGAAGAATAAATTATTTCCTAAATAAAAAAGACTTTTGTTGAATTACACTGCGAGAAAAAATTTCTTTTGAAAAAAATGAGAGATTTTGTAATTAACAAATGAATTTGTTGAAAATTTTAAACAATTTTATTTCTTAATTGAAGAAACCAAAATTTTTCTTACAGTAACTTTCTTCCTAAAAAAAGTTTTCTAGATTTGGCAAAAAACTATTTAGAATTAAAATTCGTAAGTTGCCTATCTAAATTTGTTTTTTGTAGATAAAAAGGTTATAGAAATGACGTTGACTTCCGTCAATTAACTTTTTAGAAGAGGAGGATTCGGCTTCCTAATTAGACACTAGTTTTTTTTTCTAATATACATTCACTCACGGTATTCCTCACAACGGCAAGATCTTGATGACTACCATTAAGTATTAGTTAGGACTTCCCCTTCCAGTGGTATATCTAATTAAGATTTTGTCACATACTTTCCTAGTTGAGTTCGAGTGTGGTTATCTGAACTTCAACAAAGTTTCGGTTGCTGTTAATTGGCACGATCAAGCTTTTCCAATGTTATGCTCAAGTAAAGGCTTGTTACAGCTTTTCCTTGTGAAATTAAGTTTTGGTATTACAAACTATGTTAGGTGATAACCCTAGTATTCCAAATTTTGGCAAATCTACGGTTATACGGTTACTAATGTTACACAGTAAAAAAATTTTCGTCAAATTTAACACAAATATTTGTGTTACTGACTGTTTTTACACAAACTAATGTTAATTCAATTACATTCTAGTGTGTTAAATCAACACATGAGAATGTGAAATTCAACACACTGGAGTATAATATTCTACACAAAAATTTTTACATTTTACACAATGACGAAAAATTTTTTACTGCGTACTATCAGTTAGGAACTCCAATGATATGCTCGAATTAGAGGTCATGATTCTGATTTTTTTTATAGCCGTAATCTTTTACTAATTTGAGAGAAAGAAAAAGAACATCATTTTGAAGAATTAAATAATCTTGAATGATGCAGAAAAATTTTTGATGCAGTAAAATTTCTTTGAACCAAAAATAATTTCGTGAAACGAATAAAACCACCGAAATAATCGAATTTTTAAGGGGGCCCATTTTGCCCCATATTTTAAGATTTTTATTTTTTTAATTAGCGTATCATAGGTACGTGATAAGAAACTAAGAAAACAAGTTAAAAAACTCAAACAATAAATTTTTTTAACAGGGGCCCGTCATGCCTCACTTTTAAAAATTTTTATTTTTCAACGGATACAGCTTATTGTCCTTATTGATACCAAATATATTTGGTACACGTATCTCTCTAAAGATGAATAAGTGAATATTCACTTATTTAAGTGAGAACCGAGCCACTGACTTGAAAAAGTGGCTCGATTGGCACTTAAGTTAAGTGAATATTCACTTATTTTTTCACTAATTCAGTTTTAGGGAGTATACGTGTTGGACTGAAAAAAATGAAAACAATTAAGAAAAACTTAGATTAAGAGCATTTTTTTTAGTGGTCCATCTTGCCCCCCTACCCTCTATACATAGATATTTTTATATTAAAACTTTTAGAAATACATAGCGATAGGATATGTGTTTTACATATTATTTGAGCTTCCGTTTAATAAAATAATACAATTCTGTAGTGATGATTGGAGGAAAATGATTAATGCGTACCAAGCAGCGCCGCATCACCTATATATTATCATTATAAAAACTAGAGAAATACTAAAGTGCTTCTGCTATGACAGGTTTCGAAATTTTAATAAGAATTTTTAGTTATCCCAGAAATTAAAAAAATGTTGGGATAGATATAGTATAATTTAAGGAGTGAATAAAACTGTATTTCAACGGATATTTACGACGAATAATGTGGGAATAGTTCAAAATTGTGGAAAATAAAAAAAATTTATCCTCAATATCCTTTATGGGATCACAAATTTCCAATTTTTTGTAGTACACTGATAAAAAAATTGACTCGATTCATGAGCCAAACTCTTGAACTAAGAATTCCATTTGAAGAAAAATATTTTCTTGAGTCGAGAGAATAAATTATTGAGCTAAGAAATTATTTTTCTTCAAAATGGAATTCTTGGTTCAAGAGTTTGTCTCTTGAATCAAGTCAATTTTTTCATCAGTGTATGTTTGGAATTAAAAGATTTGAGACAGATAGTGAGATAAATTTTTTACTAATTTTTACTTCGTTGATAATATGTGTAATATTATTTACTAATATTAAATAAATAAGGAAGAGAATTAGTAAGGTACACAGAAAAAATAATTATTTTGCACCGAAAAAATTTTAGGAACTACTAAAGTTATTTTGGAGCAAGAACAAATTTTCTTGGTTCAATAAAATTTGAGTTAATCCGATAAATTTAGTCTTCTTTGATATGATCTTAAGCCAAAAAAATTGACCCTCGAGTCCAGAATTTTTTCTTTCTGTATGGTTTTTATTAATTTTAGAATTAAAAAAATAACATTGTAAAGGTTATTTGCAACACGGGATCTTCATAAGTACTTCAATCTACTACTTTGTCAATGAAAATTATAGGCTATCTTTCGCCACCTATTAATTGATATGGGAACTATCGACTTCACTCGTTTACTATGTAGCTTTTTTCATGAATGTACTTAAAAATGAAAATTGTGTGATACCAAAAACAGGCAAAATTCTACCAATTTTAAGTTTCTACAAGCACATTAAAAATTGAAATTAAAAATTTTTAAATACTTGACTTTGCAAGCAATTCCTAAAATTTTCCGCCATTTACAAGCTCAAAGCTTTCTAATACACTGATAAAAAAAATGACTTGATTCAAGAAAAACTTTTTCTTCAAAATGTCATTCTTGTTTTAAGTAATTCAATTCTTTTAACTTAAAAAATTGATTCTCGAATCAAGAAACTTGGTTGTTTTAAAATAAGATATATACATCAACTTCGCCCAAGAATTTCTTTTTCTTGGATTAAAATAGACGCCAACATTGGTTCAAGATATTACCGACTTGTTTAAAGTATGGCGCGACTCTTGAATTAAGATATTATTTCACTTATTTTAAACATATAAATTATTGTATTTTTGCTACTTTCTATATTAATAAATATTTTTCGGCATATAGAGAAATACAATTTTTTTTTACTTCAAAGTTATTTTCTGACTTATACTTATAATATTATAAATAAAAAAATTTGTTCTTGAATCGACAATCAATAATTCTTGAAATGAAATAAAATTATTCTTTATCGAATCGAAGAGAATCGTTTTTGAATAAAGAATTCACTTGTATCACTCGATCGAAGATAATATAGTCTTGAACCAAGTAAAAATGTTATCGATTGGAGTGATTAGATCTTTCACTCCAAGAAACATGAAATCAAGACAAGAATTTTTTGAAACAAGACGACTAATTCTCTTCAAAATAATTTTCTTGGAGCAAAAATGTTTGTCTTGAATGAAGACATTTTTTTTTATCAGTATAGGATCATAAAGTCAATCATCGATGCCGACACGATACAAAACCCTTTTAATCTTTTCAAAAATTTGATTTTCTTTCCCTCAAACATCCACATAAACATCGCAAAATAATATAGTTATTACACTTTCAGAAAATTGAAAAAAAAATGTTCTAAAATATAAACAGTAAAATACAACCTTTTTTTCTCATTTTGAACGAAACGAATTCAGTTGACTGAAGAACTTTATTTACAATTAAAGTTTCTTAGGTATACCTATGCCTACGATTAAAACCAACTTATAGATACTACTAAGCAGTTTCAGGACCAAGCATTACTTAGATATGTAGAGGGATGTTATTGCACTAAGAAAAAGATCCAATAAAGCGAGAACATATATATTGAAGTTATCTCGAGAAAATGTTTGTGTACAGTAGTAAAACTGTATCTACTTGTTGCTCGTCGATCCTAGAAATTACTCTACCTACTACTATCGGTCTACGATCATTGAAAGAGGTTGAAAAACTCAGAGCACCACAGAGCAAAGGAGCGACGAGGCTAAGAGTAGTACTTTCAGCGTCGTTTTTCTTGCTTTTCAATGGCGCTGTGCCAACCACTCTAACGTTCATCTTGACGCCTGAAGATTAAAGCTACCGGGGTATATCAAAGAAACTCACACTAAAGTCTACTTGATTTTTTTGCATTATACAATTGTGCCGCATGAATGTTATTGTTATTGTAAAATTGTTTCATTTGACATATTCATGTGTTTCATTACGCTCGTATATAGATTATGTGTGTATTTTTGAAGGTAACTTGTCTTATATCTAATTAATTTGAGGATGCATTAGGATTTTCAACCAAAGGGATTGAATCATAACAAAAAAAAACTACTTCTTTGTATAATTGTTTATTTCCAAATAGAACCGTTCAATCACTTGCATCTCCTGGTCATTTCTAGTTGAAGTCAATATCTTCTAATAACTTAAAAAGTTGTTCGTTCGGAAGAACTAGAGATCCATCAAGGCAGAGAACACGTTCGTCAATTGACCAACTTGATAAATGACTATTGGTGATTTTTTAAATACAATGACGGCTATCACGCAATAAATTATTAATAAATTGATCTAAAAATGACTGAAATTTTTTTACTACGGTCATTTTACATCTAAATTGTTGTATAAGCTATAGGTTTGTTTCTAAAAATTTTGGATTTTTGAAAAAATTTCCCTTTAAATGTCTCATATACTAAACATGGTTACAAATAAATGATTATTAATTAATAAATGTAGACAGAAAGAAAAATTTCTGGGCTCAAAAAAAATTTCGGGTGCCTGAAGGAAGACCGAAGTTGTTGGCCGAAGTAAAAATTTTTCTTGAAATTCTATTCTTGGTGGAAGTAATTTTTTCTTCATTCAAATTATCATAAGTACTTGATACAATAAATTTTTATATTTGATCGAAAGTTTAGATATACTTTAGGGAAGCATCAGCGCCACCTATTTCAGCTGAGAAAAAAATTTTCACCTTGAGAAAATGTTTCTCTTGAATATTTGATACCAATTTACATTATTTTAGCGTGCAATTATACATATTGAATGAAAAAAAATGATTCAATATTATTTGATCTTCCCATTTAACATGTTAGTCAATAAAAATATTAATGAAAATTTGCTTCTATTAAGATATTTAATTTTTTGGAGCAAGAGAGAAATTTTTTCAAGACAAGAAAATTTACTTCTATCAAGAACTAAATTTTTTGGAGCAAGAAGCAGAATTTTCTCAAAACAAGATTTCCTTGACTTAAATATAAATTTTCTTGCCCGTGTAAAAAAAAAATCGTCTTAAAATTATCGTTCGTTTAAGATCTTAAACGTGACACAAACTAAGACTATTTTAAGACTCTTTTAAGACGCCAAAAGAAAAATTCCGAAAGCAGATTTTTGAAAATTTTGTTCTCCAATTTGTTGTGAAAATTAATTTTTAGACGATTTTACGACTTTCTAACCGCAATATTTTTGAGTAAGATGTTTTTAAATTGAATTTAAAATTGTTAAAAAATTATTATCTGACAATTTTAAGACTTTTTCAAGACGTTCCGTTTTAAATGTTCCGGGGCTCTGTCGCTGTTAACCCATCTTAAAATAGTCTAAATTTTTTGTTAAGATTTTTTTAAGACTAATTTAAGATTTAAGTTTTAAAATAATTACATAGCGAATATTACTGTTTGAAATAGTATTTTTTTCCATGTAAAGAGTAAATTGTAACGTTTAAATGGTAAATATTATAAAGTGAATACCCGTGTAAAAAAAAAATCGTTTTAAAATTGTCGTTCGTTTAAGATCTTAAACGTGACACAAACTAAGACTATTTTAAGACTCTTTTAAGACGCCAAAAGGAAAATTCCGAGAGCAGATTTTTGAAAATTTTGTTCTCGCAATATTTTTGAGTAAGATGTTTTTTAATTGAATTTAAAATTGTTAAAAAATTATTATCTTACAATTTTAAGACTTTTTTAAGACGTCCGTTTTAAATGTTCCGGGGCTCTGTCGCTGTTAGCCCATCTTAAAATAGTCTAAATTTTTTTTTTTAATTTTTTTAAGACTAATTTAAGATAATTTTAAGACAATTTAAAGACGCTCCATAATAATTTTCCGGAGCTGTCACTGTGATATCATCTAAAAATAGCCTAAAAATTTTTTAATATTTTTTTTTCAGATTTCTTTATGACTATTTTAAGATTTTTCAAGACTATTTAAAAATTATTTTAAAACTTAAATCTTAAATTAGTCTTAAAAAAATCTTAAAATCGTCTTGAAAAAATCTCAAAATAGTCTTAAAAAAATCAAAATAGTTATTAAAAAATCTCGGAATTTTTTTTTTTTTTGGTATCTTAAAAGAGTCTTAAAATAGTCTTAGTTTGTGTCACGTTTAAGATCTTAAACGAACGACAATTTTAAGACGATCTTTTTTTACACGGGTGGATCAAGATACGTATTTCTTAAAGTAAGAGAATTAATTTTGTTGGAATAAGTGAAATTTCTTGTGTCAAAAAAAAATTTTTTTTTCGCTCAAGAAAATCATTAGGAAGAAAAATATTTTTTGACTCAAGTCAACCTTTTTAGATTCGTATCTGTGTAGATTCGTATATAAATTCAGTTCTTATATGATAAAACATTCTTTTATAAAGTAATTAATAGCCTAATACTCTCGCCAGAAATTCATGAACAATTTAAGTTCTCCAAGCCTAGACCAGGGCTAAAAAACACCAGGCTGTTAATTACAGTAAAGGCTTCTATGAGTCACGAATCTAGTCTGTAACAGTTTAACAAATGGTGTTTTTATTCTAAATAAATTATATTAATATAAACAAAGCCTTACTACATGGAAATAAATATTTATTTCCACCAAATAATATTGACTAGTAGTTACTAAATATTTCTTTGGTTACTATTACTAAATTTTTGGTAATGAAAGGTTTGTCACTAAATTATTTAGTTACTATTACTAAATATTATATTAAATAGAATTAAATCCTTCTATCAGTAGACATATTGACACGATGAAAGAACATTGTCGAAAAAAGTTTTTTAAAAATGTCGGTTGAGACGTTATTGCTTATTACTATCTAATTATTGAAATATTTTCCATCGTTTACAGCAAACTAAATAATCTTTATAATATTCTGTAAGTGCTCGGAAAGACTTTTTCCTTGAAAATTACCATTGAGCCACAGTAATTGGGGGTCATTGTGCAACGCTTGATCTATTACCATTTTTTAAAATAAAATTTACGAAAAAATTAGTTTATTTTATGGTCAATTACAGCAAAATTATATGGTATTGATCTAGTAAAATTTGTTGAAAGAAACTTGAAAACTATTTTAGTTACCGACAGTATAACCATTTCGGGAATTTTTCTGATGAATTTAACATTTCATTTAAAAGAAGTAATTATTTTTGACACATATGTTCGAAGTGAGTGATTTTGGTACGCTCACTCGTTTTGCTCGTCCTTATAACAACGAGCTTGAATCCGTTGTAGATGCACCATATAATCTCAAGCTCATATCGTAAATTCACGTGTATCGGATTTCTCATTTTACACATAACGTATCCAACAAAATCTTTTGTAATTCCAACAGCGGAAGTATGACTTGAGCAAAAAAACATTGGATATATATTTTTATTTTATTTTTATCTATGCGTTAAACTTTTTATTTTTTAATTGTCTTCAAAATAACTAACAAAAATTTTCAGTTGCTGCCAAAAATTAGAAAATTTTTCTAATTTTTGGGGGCTAAATGGGGTGTTTCTTAAGAAAGGGAAAAAAAATGTATTTTCCGGAAATGAAATAAATAAAAAAAAAAAAATAAAATTTTCTTATTAAGGTTGTTCGGACAATACTCCATAAGTCACAATAGAATCTAAAATTTTTTTTTATTAAAATTAAAAATTTGAATACGAAGATTCATTATTACACAGAAAAAAAGGTTGACTTGAGCCAAGAAAATATTTTTCTTCCTCATTATTTTCTTGAGTGAAAAAAAAAATTTTTTTCGATTCAAGAAATTTCACTTATTCCAACAAAATTAGTTCTCTTGCTTTAAGAAATACGTATCTTGATCCAAAAAAATTTATTTAAGTAAAGGAACTTTTCTTGTTTTGAGAAAATTCAACCTCTTGTTCCAAAAAATATAGTTTTTGATAGAAGTAAATTTTTTTGTCTTGAGAAAATTTCTCTCTTGCTCCAAAAAATTAAATATCTTTATAGTGCATTTTCATTAATATTTTTATTGATTAACATGTCAAATAAGAAGATCAAATAATATTGAATCATTTTTTTTTCATTCAATATGTATTATTGCACGCGCGCTAAAATCATATAAAATGGGTATCAAATATTCAAGAGAAAATGTTTTTCTCAGCTGAACTAGATGGCGTTGCTTCCCTAAAGTATCTAAAAATCTTGATTTGGCTATATTGGTTTACACCAACGCCGTGTACCTAATTTTTCTAATAAAAAAAAAAAAATAAAAATCTTGATCAAATATAAAAATTTATTGTATCATCAAGTATTTATGATAATTTGAATTAAGAAAAAATAAATTCCACCAAGAATAGAATTTCAAGAAAAATTTTTACTTCGGCCGACACAACTTCGATCTTCCTTCACGCACCCGAAAATTTTCTTGAGCCAAGAATTTGGTTCTCCAGTCAAGAAATTTTTCTTTCTGTGTATAATTTAACTTTTACCTATTATTATTATCAATTAGATCAATTAAATAATTTAATTAACAAAAACAATAAATAGTCAACATTTGACTCAAGGATTTTTTCATAAAACCTGGAAACATCGCGCTTAACAACTATTTATATTCATCTCGCTGTGTAGTATTGAATTGAAAAACATAACCCATGAAAATACACAGGAATTATTAAAATTCCAAGTTGGCGCGTTCTATTTTGTGCGACGTTGCCATACCGCTGAATCACGTGGTTTATTTATTTTTAAGTATGGTAGACATTTTCCTGAATTTCTTATCTTTTGCATTAAAATATCTTTAAAAGCCTTCCTCAGAAAATTTTCATTTTATTTTTAACATATTTTACGAAAGATGGTTAAACGAAATATAAGTTTTTTGTTTTTTAATCTTTATAAGAGGTAGTCACATAAATCGATATATGTGCATTTCGCCAATATTTTCTATAGGCTACATTTTGAATAAAAATTTTTTAATGATTTAATTCAACGATATAATCCTTCATCAGATCTATTCCAAAAAATTAATTTAGACATATGTGATAGCAATTCATAACATATAAAAAAATTAGCTGTTGATCTTTACAAGTGCATTTATGTCTAAACAACCTTAATGATTCTACTAAATAACATAGACAGCTAAACAAATCATAAACAAAAAATAAAAATAGTTGCTACAACAGGACGCTGTCCTGTGGGAGCAACAGGACAAAATTCTGATGAAGCAACAGGTTTTTGTTTGTGGAAGCAACAGGACCTTTCCTGTGGGAGCAACAGGACAACAGCATATGTTGCAGCGTCATGATTGGGTTGTGGCAGACAGATCAGTTATTATTGTTATTGTTATTATTGATTAAAACACCTTTATTAATTAATGATTAAAATTTTTGTACCTGAAACTCCAGTTACATATTTTTTAATTTTTCGCTTTAAAAATTATCAATTTAAGCTCAAAAATTTAAATTATATTTATTTTCGAACTTTGCGCTCTTAAATATGTAGGAAATTTAGCGGATGACTTTATTCAGGGTCAACTGATTTCGAGATTTTTTTTTATTGAACTTTAGTTTTACTGGGCGATTTTCTTATTAAATATAGAAAGTTAAAGTAAAATAAAAAGTCAATAAATATCAATGTTTAACTAGAAAACAATTTTTAACTTCCCGCTAAAAATCTCAGATTTTCATAAATCGGGAAGTTATTGTTTTCACCCCGTTTTGCAAAAATCGAGTTTTCATCAAATCTCGACGTTTTAAGGTTACAGGAAGCTTCCCTGACTATCCCCGCGAGGTTGTCACTATGTCTGTATGTATGTGTGTGTGTGTGTGTGTGTGTGTGTGTGTGTGTGTGTGTGTGTGTGTGTGTGTGTGTGTGTGTGTGTGTGTGTGTGTGTGTGTGTGTGTGTTGTTTGTTTTTTTTAGGGGGGGAATCCTTTTTACGGATTCTAGGCATAGATGTTGGCCCGGATATGTGGCGACTCGACGCAGAGTCATACTAAAACTTGACGCTGACGCCCCTACCCACCAAACCCTAAACCCCTTTCTCTTCTATCCTCTCATCCCCCATGGTACCGCCGTAAGGCATTTCTTCGCAGGGGGAGGAATTAGCTGCCGCTCTTCCTTCTGGTGACTAAGATGTTATCTTCCTTCTAGATTCTGTCTTTTGCTCTTTTTCTCTCGATGGAACGCAGCTCTGTAAACACTTCTGTGGCAAAAGTGTTCGTTACATTCCAGGCAGCTTCTGAAGACAGCATTGCTTCTACGACTGACTCTGCTTGAATTCTCTTCTTCAGGATCCTCTCCAGCTCCTCACGTTGTTGATCGAAACGCGAGCACTCGAAAAAAACGTGCTCTACATCTTCAGTGGCTCCAGGGCAGGACGAGCACTCCGGAGAGTC
>CAJNRD030001117.1:13079660-13097462 GCA_905319865.3 Cotesia congregata | reverse complement strand
AAAACATACATACACACACACACACACATACATACAGACGTACGGACATCGTAAAAATAGTCAGGGAAGCTTCCTGTGACCTTCAAACGTCGAGATATGATGAAAACTCGATTTTTGTAAAACGGGATGAAAACAATAACTTCCAGATTTTTGAAAATCTGAGATTTTTAGCGGGAAGTTAAAAATACATTTTTTTCATCCGTTGAGAAAATTTTTAATTTCATAGAAAAAAAGCCTATCGATAAAGCTATTATTTACAAGATAATCAACAACCAAAAGTTGCTTATTCATTTTTGATCTTAAGAATGTGTTTTTTTCCTTCAATACTTTGTATTTCACTGATTAAATTTTATCTAAATATTTTATCTTATCTTAACACTGTCCGATTTTTTCGTGCATGTTACATGCATTCAAAGGCAGAGATGAATTCCAGACCCGCAGATCGTGAATCAACAATTGAAAATTATCGATTATTTTCGTAAAATTAAAATTAATTCACAAGTTTGAAATATAATTGCATAAAATAATTTAGAGTGTCAAGTAATTTTTTCGGTTCAATTAATATTTACAGGGCACAATTTTTTTAATTTGAATCAGATTATGTATTTTGAATTTCAAAATTTAGAATTTGGGTGGAACGACTATCAGTTATAACAACCGCAATATTTTATTCGAAATTGTTATAAGCGTTATTATTGACTGAGTGTAATTTATTGTCCATTGTTACGAATTAACAGATTGTTAAGAGAGATAATATTATTCATGTGTGCGTCAGACAGTGTACGCACCGAGCTGATATTCGAGAATTAACTTCCCGCTATAATGAAAATCAATGATTTCAAAAAATCGGAAAGTTGTTGGTTTCACCTCGGTTTTCAAAAATCGAGTTCTCACCAGATCTCCACGTTGTAAGGCCCTAAGAAACTATTCTGACTATTTTGTGTGTATGTGTGTATTTGTGAGAGAGAGAAAGAGAGAGAGTATGTAGACTCCTTATAACTTTTGAATGGCTTGACCGAGCGAAACGGGGTTGACAACGTCCCAACGTCAATCCACAGATTCGGTAGAATCTGGCGCCAAGTTCCGTTCAAATCCGTTGTAAACGGAGCGCCAGACTACCGAGTGTGTTTACTGTAAGCAGAACGGTATTTCGAGGTTGCAAAATTTTATTTAATTCTACGGTAATTTTTTTTCCTAAATTTTATATTATAACAGTAATTCATACTTTATTTTACTGATATTAATTAATTATATTTAATTATAACAATTAATCTACTTGAAATTATTAAATTTAATCAGCACAAACTATAGCAACGCAAAAATTTCGATCCTGACTTTTTTTCAATGGGCAAAGTGATCTGCCACAGACTACATAATTCGATAGTGCATGATAATCCTCCGATAGATGGGGCTATTATAATTTGTTGAAAACCAAATTTTTAAATTAATTACAATAGAGAAGTTCTGTAAAAGTTTTCTTGGTGTATTTACTATTTGGATAATTATCTTGGACTAGTTCAAAGATGAGCAAAATCTATATATGATTTTTTAATAATAAAGGATCAATCGTTATGTCTAGTAGATTCGCGGTGATATGAATAACTATCATATGATTTTTTCAAAAATTAGGTATCTCTTTTCAATAAAAAGTTATACATCAATGAAGTGACCGAAAATGTGATTTTCACTATTTTGAAAATTTTAAATGGCCGCCATTTCTAAACTAATTGACCGATTTTTTTCATCTTCGAACTCGTTCAAGGTAATTACTCAAAGAATATGTGTACCAATTTTCATCAAGATCGGTTGATGAAAATTGGTATGCGTCATATTGTGTATTTCAATTTTTTTAAAGTCCTAGTAAATAGATTTTACGAATTTAGTTAAAAGTAAAATATTTTGCAACCGCGCACACTAAATACGTTCCAAAATGGTTTTTTTGATTTTTAAATTTACAACAAAATTTTTTTTAATTTCCGAAATTCATAAACAATCATATCGGTTACTTGGATTTTTTAATTTTTTATTTTATATTTTTTGTAAAGAAAACAAAATTTTTTCTTAATAGTCTTATGAACGTGGACTTGGCGCGATTTTTTTTACAGTGAAACTGTTTTTGTTCGGATTACTATAGTGCAGTAATTGATATTGATAATGAGGAAGGTTGAAAAAAAAGCAGTTAAACTTAAAAAAAAATTTAGAAAATCCAAAAGTGCACGCTTTTTATTGCTCATTTATTTTTTAAGAAAACAATTAATTTTGTAATTGATTTTTAAAAGAAAAAAAAATAATCAAGTAATTTTTTACAGAGTATTCTCTACTTTTTTTTTTAATTATTGGCGGCCGTTTTTATTATCATATGCACACACAGACTAAAAAAATCTAAGATGATTAAGTGGCGCCATAGTTTTCATGTAAGAGAAATAAGAAAAGTTCTTTTACTTTTGTTTATGTGCATCATAGTGAGTTTTGATAAAATTTACTCAAAAAAAAAAACTACGTAAGCCAGGCTTGATATGAAATAGAGCAACAGCTTATCGAATTCTGGCACTAATGAAAAAAGCTCGGTTTCGATGCATTTATTTTTTCAGGAGTTATCGTGAGTACATACAAAATCAGCGTACAGACATTCAAACATTCACATAAAATCATTTTCGAAACGTTTTTTTTTTTTTTCAAAGTAGAAACAAAATTATTTTTAGAAACTATAAGATAGATCAATCAGAGTGTTTTCACGATGTGCGTCTACTCATGTCATCGCTTAAGTGTAATATGGTTGTGATGGAGACATTTGAATACCACAAGATTGCTTGAACTTGACATATCAGGAATACAGCACTGTTTAAACCGCTTCGCGCTATCGGGCGTGCAATAACAAATAATAATTTGAATGACAATAGTATACTGCACTTGGAATAATTGGTTGGCTTACCGTTAAAATTGTAATTTTTATTTTTAAAGTATTCATCTATTATTATTTAATTATTTTATTAAAATTTACTTTTTTTGTGATAATATTAGACTTTAAAAAGTCAGTATAAATCCCAAATATATCTTGCGCTACTTATTTTCATGTATTAGGCTGATTATTTAAATTCCGTCGGAGATTGAGAATAGTCCGTTGGCTAACGCTGAGTGCAGATTTTAAGGCTTAAAGAATTGAAGTAAGTAACCAGATGTCAGAGAGATTATTTTGTCAATCTCATAAGTTAAATTAAAAACATGCGTATATTTATAGTTTGCTATCAAAATAATCTTCAACATATATTTTGGATACACTTGAGCGATTAAGATTTACCTGTCATTTTTTTATTGTTGATATAAGTCCACGCGAAAACATAAAGTTCTTATCAGAAGTGAACAAAGGTTAATTTTTTGGTCCAAGAGAACTTTTCTTTCGCCCATCCCCCTCTGTTAAATTCGCCCATACGTCCATATACGCCCTGTTTTAGACTCTGTTGATACTCAATAGTCCAAAATATGAACTAGTGTATCGTTAAAGGGGATAGCCACTGTGACGGTCAAAGAATCGGTGATTTTCGGGAAGTTTTTGTAACGAGAAAATAAATAAAATTGGGGATCAGGTTTTTTTTGTTCTATTAAATGTTACATCGAAGATTAATATACCAAATTTTCATTAAGAAGTATCAAATCTCTGCAAAGTTATTAACACTCTTGTCTAGCCTTAAAGTACAATCCCTTTCCATGGTCGTTTCATTACCTCGAAAACAGGTCATCAGAAAAAAAAAATTATTACTTACGTTATAATCTGTATTAATGTGGTTATCGTTGAACGTAGCCGATTTTTTTCACTTGGAGTAACATTTACTACACAATGGACTAAAGTATATAAGGTAACTTATACGCTATAGTTTGTTTACAAGTGGTTTTAGCGTGTTGTAAATCCAACTTCAAGGATAGTTGTTCTTACTGCACTGTTTTTTCGTGTCTATTTTACTTTACGTTACTTTAAAATTATGTGTTTCACGAAATATTTATACTTAAATTAAACTATCGAGTCCTGGGCCATATGGGGGTTTTTTCTCCTTATCTCTAGTGGTGTCCATGACTTTTTGATCATTTTTATCAACTGTTCCAATTCGTTTTTTTAGTAGATTTGACATTTTCATTGGACCGCTGAGCGAAAACGGTCTGTTCACCTTCTCTCACTAAAGTGACTATAACTCTGAAAATTTTCGAAATTTTGATCTCAAATTTTACACACATATTTATGAATGTACACAGAAAGAAAATCCTATGAAAAATTACAATGGTAGCATCGTAATCCAGGGCTAGACTTTCAGTATGTTGATTTTTATGATGCTGCCGTCTACAGAATACAATTTGAATTATTGAAAATTACGATGTTATTTAGTAAATTTTTTTTCCCGTAAGAGCAAGTGAATAAGGACGCATACTATATGTTTTAATAAAAGAGAGACAGAGTCCAATAGTTTGCGACGCCACCACCGAAAGATGACCAACTTCTGTATGGAGGGTCTTATTATGTGACTGAACAGAAAATACACATATTACCTCTGATGGCGTAAGGGGATAAACCTTGGGCTTCTGGTGGAGAGGACACCGGGTTCGATTCCTCGGTGATACACAATTATTTTTTCGGTGACCTAAACTTCTTATTAATTTGAGTGATAGAAATTTACGATGTTGCATAGTATAAATTAAATCGTTTGAGTTCTGGTCCGGCACTACAATGTTCTATACTAAAAATTACGATGTTTCCATAGTAGCTTTTCGTACAATTTTCTTTCCGTGTAGAAACTTTGAGTGAAAGCAAAGAAAAAAGTTTTTTTTCGATTCGTCACAGTAGCTAACATGAGATTCTTCCCTTGTTAGAAAGTTAACTCAGATGCTATATTAGTTGAAATAAAATGATGGTAAAAAGTTGAAAAAATTTTTCAAACTAATATCAATTTCTTAGAACTATACTACAGTATTAAGGTAAATATACATTTTTTCATGCACTGATGAAAAAGGATACCTTCATTCAAGTAACAAACTCTCTTCTTGGCTTTTTTCTTAACTTAAAAACGAAATACGTACTTGATTAAAAGAAAAATATTTTTTACATTAAAAGTTGAAAATATTTAACTTAAAATAAAAATTATTGAAGAAAAAAAGTTAATTTCTAAAGCCAAAAAAAAAGGTTCTAGTGACAATTAAGTTCAATCTCAGCTGAAGAACGCCTTATTCTTAACTCAAAAAATACCTCGTTTGACTGAAGATTATTTAATTCTATTAAGTTAAGAAAAACTTTTTTTGAGACAAGAAATTGTAGGCCTTAAAAGTATTGAAAAGGAAATCCGATATGCCCGAGCCAGAACTCGAACCCAGAAGTTTCTGATTGTAAGCCCTATAGTTTACCTCTATAGCCATATAGAGACGTAGGAATTATGATTCAGTTTTAATTACAAGTAGCACTAGTGCGGTTTTCCTATTCTTTTCTTTTTGATTAACTTAGAACTCCCCTATCTCCACTTCGGCTGTTAGTGGTGGGGTTTCTAGCCAAGGCAATTTTCTTGGTGTAAGAAAGTAAATTCTTGTCGTAAGAGAGTATCATCTCGGGGCAAAAAAGTAACATTTTTGGTTGGAGTATGAAAATTTTTGGGTTAAATAAATTTTATTCTTCATTGAAGAGATTTTGATTTTGTATAAAGAAATTATTTTAGTTCACTCAAAAATTTTTTGGTGTTCCTTAGCGACATTAAAAATCTGTGCGGGGGAAAACAAATAAACATAAAGTATTATAGTTGAAACAATTTACCTTTTACAGTAGATATACTAAGTACATATTTAACACATTATTCTTTGGTCTGTTAAGCTAATTAATAATTTACATTGCACGTATCAATGACATGTATGGTGTGTATAGTTTTGCCCTACATACGAACTTATCGATGTTGAAGAGCCCTTTTATGTTGAGCAGAATTCACGGCTTTACTAACAATATGTTTCATATTGTATTAAAATGAATTTTTATGAAAAAAGTTGTGATTTTGAAGCAATTGGTAAAAGGTATAAGTAATAAGTTAAATAAAAACAAAAAGTGTAAAATCATTTATTCATCATATTTAAACGGGTACTTATGGCTATAATTTGTAAAATAGTATATTACATACCTAGGCTAGTAAAATAAGAAAAGTCTCAGATCACATGTAATTGTTGGCCGAGGCGAAGCCAAGGTTGACAAACATGTGATCTGAGGCTTTACTTTTTACTGGCCAAGGTGTGTATACTATTTTTCTGCTCGACGTAGCCGGAATATGGCAACTTTGTTTAACGCAGCGGCCAAAAAAAATATTTAATTTTTTCAGTTCTACATTCACCATATCCTCTTGATTCAATAATATTTGAATACGTGAGTTCATGCAACTTTCAGTAAGACTTAATGCGTGTGAAAAAACACGTTTTCAGTATTACTCATGTATTTTGAGTGTACCGTAAATGTTATTAGTTGTTACAATCATTTGATTGAACAAGAATTAAAATGATGTGAATAAAATAGCTTAATGCATAGCTGAGCCAACAGAATTACACTCTATGAATTATAAAAAAAAAAAAAAACAACGTGATTTCACGGTTATATATTTATAACTTATTTAAACACCGATTTATTTTCTGTTTTATATAAAGCAGTCGTTATGTAAACATAAAAAAACGAACTGCTTTAGGTAGGCCTCGGTTAGAGATTTACCGGTCAAAATTTGATAAAATGTTACTTATATAAACTATTGACCTCAGGTAAACCAAAATTCTTGCGAAATTTGTTTGTTGAAGAAGATGAAATATAATTATCAGAAGATCAGATAGATTAGCAGCAAAGTGTAAAAACATACACAGAAAAAAAAGTCATCTTGACTCAAGAAAATTATTTTCTTCAAAATTTACTTCTTGTTTCAAGTTATTGTTTATTCTTGAACTAATAATGTCATATACTTATCCCAAGTAAATCTTTCTCTTGGTTTGGAAAGTAGCGCCAACGTTGGTGACGTGATTGTTTGGAACTAAACCGAGATTTTTTTAATAAAGAATTAAATTAAAAAAAATAACCTTATGCATGATTTTTATTTTTTGTGTTCATTTAATTAGACATTTTTGATTAATTTTTAATTGCTGATTTCCCATTATATTACGCTTATACACAGAAAAAAATGTCATCTTGACTCAAGAAAATTATTTTCTTCAAAATTTACTTCTTGTTTCAAGTTATTGTTTATTCTTGAACTAATAATGTCATATACTTATCCCAAGTAAATCTTTCTCTTGGTTTGGAAAGTAGCGCCAACGTTGGTGACGTGATTGTTTGGAACTAAACCGAGATTTTTTTAATAAATGAATTAAATTAAAAAAAATAACCTTATGCATGATTTTTATTTTTTGTGTTCATTTAATTAGACATTTTTGATTAATTTTTAATTGCTGATTTCCCATTATATTACTGATTTACAGTTAAGTGTGTAGTGACGAAAATATTTGTATATACAAGTATTTGCTCGACTCATACAAAGTACACGGTTAGGAATTTGTTGCGTTATTAACTCAATAACTATAAGTGATATCGACAATCAGAAGAAAGATCCTTAAAGAGGAGGAAATTTCTGAAAAAAAGTCTCGACTCCCGGAACTCTAGCTCCATAAACAATAATTTTTATTTAATGTTGAAAATGGGTTTCCGCGCGGCTGCTGTCCTACTCGGGCCTCGATGCGCCCGTGTGTACTTCAAGCAAGTTCAAAAACCAAGAGAATGATTTACTTGGATTAAGAGGTTTTTTTCTTCACTCAAATTGGTAAGCATGTTGGAACTAGGGAATATTTGCTTAAACCAAGATTGACCAAAACAAGAAAAAAATTTACTTAACTCAAGAATATATTTTATCTTCAGTTGAATATACTTGGATCAAGTAAATATTACTTCACTCAAGATGACTTTTTTTTCTGTGTACGTATTATCAAAAGCTGTTAATTATTTCTTAAATCTCGAGGTAAAAGGTGAATTGTAAAAAATAAACTGATTTGTTCAGTTGGAATTACGAACATTTTTCAGAATATTTTAATAGAATTAGAAAATTTTTATAAATCTCTCAATCTTAAAATTTATATAGAGGCATTTAAAGATCACAAAATTGCTTGATCTTAACGAGTCGAGTATAAAGCACAACCTCGCGTGCTTCGCGTTATGAGGCGTGCAATAAATTTGATGTATTGATATATTTATATATTAATATATTGATATATTTTATATATAAATACACTGTAGTAAGAAAATGACTCCACTAATTTTTTAAAAACTCAAGAGAAGCAGTAAAAAATATTAAGCTTTTAAAATTTTAGGGTCAGAAATTAAATCGTATGCGAAATGACAGTTTTTATTTTATTTTACAAAAAGTGACTATCAGATTTCAATAAAAATTTAGGTGATAAAAAGAAATAACATTGAATACTTTGCGTAATTAAAAGTACAGATTCAGAGCCCGTGACAATAATAATTAATAAAAAAATTTTCAAAAATTGTCTCTGTACCTCTTTCTCTAATGCGACTTTGCATAGGAAAATCAACTACATAAATTAACTAAGGCTTTGTATGGAACATTTGTTACTTGTAGTAACGGTGGTACTAACTTAAGATCATTTATAATTCATAAAAAAAGCACTTGATTCAAGATATAGTTATGCATATCAATAGCGTTGTGAGCTTGAGGTGTATGGCGCAAATGTACAAAAACGGGTGCAAATTTTATGGTAACTTAAGCTCGTTTTTTTAAATTCGCACCACAAATTTTGAATCAATAGTTATCAAATCAATCAAGATATTCGAAATCGCTACTGAGCGACCGAATGGTGTTATAAATTGTATATAATAAATGTTTCACAATACTTCCATAAAACGTACGATGATAACCTAAGTGCAGTGTGTTAATTTTCAGGGAAATGGCGTCGTTGTTATTCTAGTATCATATATTCGATCTTCTTTGCAATGAAAAACAAATCCCTCTCGATTCTGTCTGGTTGTATAAGAAAAGTAAAGGGAAAAAAAGGGGGAGGTACATTTGCAGTCTATCACAAAAAAAATAAGTGGTAATAAAACTTTTGAAACTTAGCTTGCATATTTTCAGAATTATGTAGAAATCATCTATATCTCAATAGGAGAAGAATATTTTTTGAGTCATCCATCACTAGATCTACAATCTATATTAAATTGAACAATTTAGAATTCAACACATTGAAAAAAAAGTTTAAGTCCTATCACAATACGTTTAAGCGTATGGCTTATACAGACGGCGCATTTAACATGGGTATAAGCTATACTAGTTAAACGTATTGCGATAGGACTTATACTTTTTTTCAGTGCAAGCATCGTACCTTTGTTGAGTAAAGATTACCTAAGAGGGGTTTTTGTGAAAATCAACTTCCGAAAAGTATTGGGGAAAAGAGATGAGGAGTAAATGAAACATATCTTTGAACTACAACCTCCGTAGTCTTAGAATTTAGTAAAGTTGTCCCTTATTAGGTATGTCTGCAATGGGTTTCCCGAAAATCATCTCAAAAACTGCAAAAGATAATTTATAAGGGTGTCATAAATTGACGTATTCTAAGATATTTGAAACTATTGATGTTACAAAGTTGAAATTTGAGAATCTGCTAAAAAAGTGCATTGTAAAAATCGACTCCACATACAGGTTACGGAAGAGTGGTGGGTAGACTAGAAGAAAAGTTACGTTTCATAAACTATAACTCCTTTTAGATTTAAAAATCAGGAAAGAGATTTTTTAAACTGTAATAACATCAAACATTAATTCAAAATTGGGTTGCAAAAATCGTCTTTTGAGAAGTAGAGAAAGATATGCTTAAGAAGTTCTCGAATGTGATATTTTGAACTATTTGATTCACAGACTTCGAATTTAGCATTAAATGTTATTTTTTTATTTTTTTTTTTTTAAACAGAGAACTGATAAAATGGGTTTTATTCCGGGATCAGTTGAGGAGGATACATCGAAACGAATGCACTTCACAATTGCATGGCATATGATGTGAAAACTTATCCAATTTTTTCCTGAAAATAATATATGAGATAAATATTTTCCAAAAATTTATATCACTGCCAAAAAATCACTGATTGATATAAATATTTTTTATATATAAACTGAAGCATATATTCCAACTTTACTACACAAATTTACTATTCGTTTAACTGAAACGTTCGATACACTATTTAGATATAAAATTCTCTTTATTTTTTTCTTTTTTCAAATCAATTATTTCATTCTTATTTGCTGCAATAAATAAATAAATGATCAAAAAGTAAATGGGAGTCTTATTGAATTTTGAATATATAGAAGTTAGTGAAAGAAATATATTTCAAGGTTTAAGTTTTAATTTAAAACTCAATTTCATAATTCACTCAACAAAGTAGGCGGGAAACAGCTAGTTATTTATGAAACTAGTATGTAAATGCGTGTAAAATAAAACTTTTTCTAGTCAATAGTTATATTACAAAAAAACTTCTAGTTTTCCGAGCGTTTATGTGGTGTAACCTCTTAAACCAAAAGGACGAGATTCGAAACGAAAAATTTTTTAGACCAAGAATATTTCTTTTGAATTAAGAAATTTAAGATATTTTTTCGGCCAGTGTAGCAATTAATAAGTTTTCATAAAGAGTATTTTTATTTATAAGAGTGATTTATATTTAGAGACAAACCAAAGTTACTAATACTTACACAGAAAAGAAGGTTCACTTGAGCCAAGAAAATTTATTTAAGTCAAGAAAATCTTTTTGTTTTGAGAAATTCAGCCTCTTGCTCCAAAAAATTTAGTTCTTGATAGAAGTAAATTTTCTTGTCTTGAGAAAATTTCTCTCTTGCTCCAAAAATTGGATATATCTCGATATGTAAATTTTCATTAATATTTTTATTAATTAACATGTCAAATGGGAAGATCAAATAAAATTAAATCATTTTTTTTTTTTTTCATTCAATATGTATAATTGCACACTAAAATAATATAAAATGGGTACCAAATATTCAAGAGAAAAATTTTCGGAAGGTGAGAAAATTTTTTTGTCAGCTGAAGTAGGTATAGCGCTGCTGTCCTAAAGTATCTAAAAATCTTGATCAAATATAAAAATTTATTGTATCAAGTATTTATAATAATTTGAATTAAGAAAAAATAACTTCCACCGAGAATAGAATTTCAAGAAAAATTTTTACTTCGGCCAACACAACTTCGGTCTTCCTTCAGGCACCCGAAAATTTTCTTGAGCCAAGAATTTTGTTCTCCAGTCAAGAAATTTTTCTTTCCGTATAATTGTATCCATCAATAACATTAAAAATAAAAGTAATTTGTCTAATAGAAAATTTTTCCAGAAAAAACATCCAGATGAAACAACGATGATCGATAGAACTAAACAAGAGATGTAATTCCAAATATATAACTATATCTATGTAGGGTTCATCACTCTCATCTGAAAAATTGATTATACGCCAATTTTAAAGTTTCAAAAACTGTTAAAAATATGTTAATATTTTTTGTCTATTATTTTTACGCTGTTAAGGACGTTCATGAACAAGAAAAATACACCAACAAGTTATGGCTATTGGTTTCGTTTTCACGAACTAGTGTTGCCTCTCTTTACAGACTATCGCTCACTTACTTCCACTCACGTAAAATATCGAAAATCACTAACTTGAAACATTTTTTATAAAAAAAATGAATACCGCTCGTTTATGTTATTTTTGATAAAAAATACCTATACCTATCTTCAATTAATGATTTTGAGTTTTTTAAAACAATCCTAAGAAAAGTACGATTGATATTTAATAAAACGTTCGCTTGAACTTCGGTCAACATAGGGTTTGTATGTATAAAGTATAGGCCGCTAGGACTATATGGAAAAATTCCTGCGTATAGAAGATACTTATGAGTATAAATACTCAAAATTTCAAAAAAAATTTAAGAAAACGGTTTTTCTCGGAACGTCCTTAAACGAACCAAAAAAAAAAAACCTTAATTTTTTATTTTAAAGTACAAAAATTCAGTCTTTGAAAAATAGTAGTTTGATGATTACTGTGCAAAAAGTAAAGATATTGTTGTGCATTAAGAGTTTTTTCAGAACGATAACTCCTGTTGAAAGTCTTAGTGTATACCTATACACACATTGAAACCTGTATAATGGCGTAACTGAGAGATCTTACTGAACTCATGGCGAATGTTTTTTAGCGTAATATGTACTAAAGTCGCCGGGTAACGATCGCACAGGTCTTTATCGATTGCCTTAACCCAGGGCATATACTTTTTATGTAGCTGAGCTGCGCGATGTATTCTATATAATACTTATTGTATGTCTCTCAAGCTTATCGTTTTCATACAATACTTTTTACGTTGACGCTCGATCTGGCAGGTGGTACGTTTTGTCCGTAATTGCGTATCTACCCTCGCTGGCTACCATTTATCTATTTAACCGATCGCAGATGCACAATGATGACTTTGACTGCTACACGACTGACCGTTTATGATGTTATTTGCGGAATAACTAATTTAACTTAACTTAACTGGAATATCTCTAAATTGATCCAACTATCATTTTATAAAATTATTTATCATAAACTTTCGATTATTATTCGAAATAATTTCAAAATGTTTTCATCAATTGAATAATTGCGAAATTTAGTCATAAATAATATACAAACTAAACATTTTTTCTTGATAATAACTAGCTCTAAATAATTATTTAATGACAGTTTGTTTTTATCGTTTCTGTTATTTGCTAATATAACAATATATATTCTACGGTCAAATATCATTATTCTTGAAAACAATTAATGATGAGGATGTTTTATCAATAGTACTGTAAAGTACAATAATAAAAAATGTGCAGGTTAAATAAAAAAATAAAACAGAGATACTTAGTACATACTAAATTTGAAGAATAATAAATATAAAGAGAAGGAGGGGTAGGGAGGATAGAGTACTTTTGTTTGATTGTAAGTTGAAGGCAGTAATGATGGCGTTCATAGTCACAAGATAACCAAAATACAGGTTTCCGCGGATAGAGTTTGTGCCGTGGCGATGGGGCAAATATGGTAGGGGTATACCGGTAGAGATGCTAATATCGGCCTTGTGCCACATACCCGCTCTTGGTGCATGTCCGTGTATAACCATGATGCATGTAGTGAGAAAGAGGTATATAATATAGTGTTTGCATTAAATGTTTATACATATACAGTCGTATGCAATTGTACAATCATTACGACGGAGTTCAAAATAACTTGCTGATAAAAATAACACATAATCCGGAGAGCAAAAAATTACTTGATTGTATAAAACATAATTGTAATTACATTAGATTTGCTACTTTTCTACAAGATAATTAATAAAAATTTCTAATATATTTAGGACGAAAGGTCGATTGCCAATTGCAAACGTATTGGGAACACAAGAAAGAAGGCTATGTTAGCAAGTGTCTGCGGCTTGGGCTATCGCGAAAATGCGTGAAAAACTGGCTGTCCTAGAAAACTTTGCTGGAGTGGTGAATAAGAATCCGGAAATACGTGATGTCAATGTGCAACTTTGTCTGGATATTAAATTTTAACTTTTGATCAGTCGAGATTGATCTGAATAATTTATTATTATTATTATTATTATTTAAAGATTTATTTTTCAACTATAATATGTAAATTTTATAAAATTGTTAATAAAAAGAGAAAATAATCTTTTCAAGAAATTCACTTTGAAGACGACCAGTTGTTTTTTTTTTAATTTCTTGCCTTGAATTTCGTTATCTTGACTTGAGAGACCAACTTCTTCGATCGATAGCTATATTGTCACTTGATTTATGAATAAATAACCTTTGATCGATACAATGCTCCCTCCCTGAGATATTTTAGCTGTCTTAATTTTTCCATCAGTTATTAATAAGAGAAAAAAAGATAACCTGTTATATCTTAGGGAGGGACCACTGTACCGTCAAATTTTTTATCAAAGAACAATTCTTTTCAACTAACAATAATTTTGTTTTCTCTTAAAATACCACAAAAAATCTTTTTAAGAAATGAAACCCCCATGAAAAAAAAATATAAAAAATATGTATTTTGAAATATATAAAAAATATATTTTAAATATATTAAAAATCTATAAAAAATATATAAATACATAAAAAATATGTATAATAAATATATTTTTAATAACTAATTTTTGGCCGATTTTAATATATATTTTATATATTTCAAATACATAAAATATATATTCAAAATATATTTTTTTTATATTTTTAGCTATGTATGTTTTATGTATTTTAAAATATATCTTGAATATATCTAAAATATTTTTAAAATATATAGGGGAGGGGGGGGGGCAAAATGGGCCCCTAGGGGCAAAATGGGCCCCCAACATTTTCAACTCTTGAAGTGTTTGGGAGGTATAATGGCGATGTGTGTGTGCGTGTGTGTGTGTGTGTGTGTGTGTGTGTGTGTGTGTGTGTGTGTGTGTGTGTGTTTCGTGCATGAACGTAAACCTCTCATAACTTTTAAACGGCTTGACCGATTCAAACGGGATAGACAGCAATCGAAAGAGTTTCTTTGCCCATAGATATTTTCAACTATTTAAGGTAATTCGGACCGATTGATTTTAAGTAATCTCGAAAATAAAATTTTCAGGAAATGTTTTTTTTTTTCAAATAAATTTTAATAATCTGCTGAATCAATCGTTTTTAAAAACTAATCAGCCCTTAAGCCCAAAAAACTGCGTCGATCGCCGTCAACGCGACCAAAATCGGTCGATTCGTTTGTGAGGTATCCTGAACAAAATATTTGGAAAAAAGTGTTTTTTTCTTACATAACTCCGAGATTTATCCCTGGATCGTTTTTGATTCAAGGAGATGATTTTTAGAGCTTAAAAAATTACTTCAATCGCCGCCAATAACGTCAAAATCGGTTGACTGGTTCGAGAGATATTTAATTTAAAAAAATAAAAAAAAGTATTTTTTTAACATATCTTTGAAATTTCACGTCCGATTGTTTGGTTGGCGATAAATAGTATTTTTATTCTAGAAAGACTGCATAGAATGCCTTTAATTTTTTTTTAAATCCGTTAATTCATTTGTGAGATATCGTTATCAAAAAAAATCTAAAAAATTGTTTTTTTTTATACATTTTTATTGGCTTCACCTATCGATTCTAAAAACTGATCGGTTTTTAAGCTTGGAAACCCACGTTGATCCTAATTTTTTATACTGAATATATAAAAAAATTCAAAGCACAGAACAAGTAAGAAACATATTGAGTTTTTTGGGGGGCCCATTTTACCCCACTTTTCTCAATTTTTTAATTTCGATGTACACAAAAAAATTAATACCATAAACGCAGTAAAAGGTCAAAAAAAGTAAAACGAGCTGAAAAACTCATATTATAAAAATTTTCTGAAGGTGGCCCATTTTGCCCCACATTTTCAATTTTTTTTTTTTAATGAACAGAGCAAATTGAGGTCAAATACTTGGCAAGGGACTAAAAAAATGTAAAACCAGAGAAAAACACTAAGGATATCAACATTTTTTTCTTAAGGGGCCCATTTTGACCCCCCCCCCCTCCCCTAAAATATATATGAAAATCGGCCAAAAGTTAGTTATTAAAAATATATCTATTATATATATTTTTTATATATTTATATATTTTTTATAGATTTTTAATATATTTGAAATATATTTTTTATATATTTCGAAATATATATTATTTATATTTTTTTTTTCATGGGGGAATGTTCAGATCAACATATTCACGAAAGTATTTGAGGCTTTTTCTGGTTCGTTTGTTTCGTTAGAGTTATATTCTTCTAAAAAACTGTCTGCGAATTCAAGATTTTTAATTTTTTATTTTAATTACTACAAGTAGAATAAAAACTCCAGATATCGACCAGTTTAGATAAAATGAATATAAATACATTATTTGTAAATTTATTGGAAGATTTTATGAGCTGAAACGAGTGTTATGCTTTTTTTTATACTTTTGTCACACGGCCGCGCTGATGCTAAAATATGACAGCTGTCGCGCGGAACCCTATATTTTCAACATTAAATAAAAATTATTGTTTCTAAAGCTAGAGTTCCGGAAGTCGAGACTTTTTTTCACAAATTTTCTCTTTTTTCCGAATTTTGATATCACCAATAGTTATTGAGTTATTTACGAAAAACTGAAATTTTTTATTTTGTTTATGTTTTTTGTTAATAACAAATTGAAATTCTTATCATAAAAATAAAAACATTATTTTTATAATTTAATTTCGCATCGAATGAGCGATTGTTCATATTTTTATAACTATTTCTAAGATTTTTCCCACCAAATTTATACAAGATTCTCACAAAAATTTTCCTTGCTGTGTAACATGAAATAAAATCTATTTTTTTTTCTCCGCGTAATAATTGCATAATTTTTTGTAAATGTGCAAACTTTTATTCCAAGTGTAATAAAAAATTGATAATTACTGAATATGAAATTAAATTACTAGATTTTTTTTAATCAATTTGTTATGCTGCCGGGTTACAGAATTCGGTTCGTATAGCCTTGTTAGTTTTTTTTTCTACGTCCATTCCTCTGTCATGCTTTGCATTAGCCTAAACAACTTGATAAAATTTAAGAAACGAGATATCTTGTAATCTTAGTGGAAAAAGTGTTATAGAACAATACTTAAATATGACATCTATAATCGACTTTTTTTCAATCATCAAATGTTTGTTTCCAATCTTGATTTCCAAACTTAATTTTCTCAGACGTATCTAGCTATTTTTTTTAAATGCGGCAGAATAGGATTGCTTGTCTCAGGTTATAAGCTTCTTTTTCAAGGTGCCTATTATCGATGAAGAGAGAATTATTACATGTCACATTGGTTGAAATTGACAGTAACCTTGTACTCTTAGAATATCCTTCAGAAATTAGTATCACAATTCAACAGTATAGGATAGCAAATAAAAGAACATTTATTTGTATTGCTGGCGCCGTTCAATTGAATGAATCCTCATAAATTTTAATCGGGTTATTGAAATATACTCAATTTCAGTGTAATTTTGCCTCTTTAATCAAACTAAAATCTAGAATTAAGCTAAAGATTTCTGTAGCTGATAATGATAAGGTGATTTGTTGTTCATATATATATGTTAAAAATATCACACTATAACAGATTGTATTCTTTTTTTAAATCACATTTTGATATTATTAATACTTTTTTAAAATTAAAAAATGGTTAGTAAAAAATAAATAATATTGTTAAATTATTGGTAATGCAATTGAAAATGAAAAAATAAGTAAAATTGCACTCACCATCGGATTTATATCATTACATAAGAACATACAGTCATCGTACAAAAAAAATGATCATAAAGAATGATGCTAATAAACTGTGAAACACTGGTTTTATTACCAACATCTCTATTGAAATATGATTATTGATCATGAATCGTTAAAATTGAGCTGCTATCATGATGTCTGACTCTTGTAATTAGTTAAACTGGAAAAATAAAAAATTCAAATCCTAGATGATCTTATTTATTACTGTAATTTATATAATTAAGAGAATAAGAAGTCTCCGGCGTATCTATATGATAAAATGAGTTTTTAGGTAGATTTCTTTAGAAATCTATCTATTGTAGCCGGTCTCATATCGTAATTTTTATAAAATTTTGTCATAATATGTTTCATTTCATCGAGTAATGTCGAAAAATGGCATTGGCTCAAAAGTTTATATATGTATTTATGTATGTATATATATATATATATATATATATATATATATATATATATA
>CAJNRD030001117.1:13053056-13075163 GCA_905319865.3 Cotesia congregata | reverse complement strand
ATAAAAAAAAAAAAAAATCGGCGCGCACGGGAACCGAACCTGGAACCTGACGCTTGAGAGACTAATTGATTACCTGTTAACCAACGAGACTTGTTTGAAACGAGAGTAGGTAGAGTTTGTAATAAGTATAGTTAATAGCCTTAGCAGATCTGGCCAGATCTAATCTGTTTTTCCCGGGTTGTATACAAGTAATGTGAATCGTGTCCATGATCGATGCGTAATAAACAAAGTTTTTTATCAAATTTATTGCAAATTATTAATTATCAATATACGCTGATGGGAAGATTTATTAACTATTAACAAATTAATTTATTCGAAAACAATTATTTAATTTATTAAATTCTAATAAATATTTTTTAACATTCAATAAATATTTATTTGGGAGGAAAGTATATTTAGTAAAATAGTTTATAAGTATTTATTAATAGTTAACAAATATATAGTTATATCTGGCCAGATATAATAAAATCTTTTTATGTCTGATTTTTTTTTCAACCCAGATATAGTTATATCTGTTTAGATCTGATCAGATATGACTAGATATGATCATGTCTAATGTATTTATCAACCCAGATATAGTTATATCTGTTTAGATCTGATCAGATATGACTATATCTGTTCACGTCTGATGTATTTTTCAACTCAGATATAGTTATATCTGTTTATATCTGATCAGATATGACTAGATCTGATCATGTCTGATGAATTTTTCAACTCAGATATAGTTATAGTTATATCTGTTTAGATCTGATCAGATATAACTAGATCTGATTATGTCTCCAATCCCATGTCTGATCAGATATAAATAGATCTGACCAGATATAATTAGATCTGACCAGATATAATTATATCTGGTCAGATCTAAACCGTTTTCCTCGGGTACTTCCTTAAGAACAGTGAAATTCTTTGAAATAAGTTTCGTGGTTCTAGATTTTTTCTCTGAACTCATATTAATTTTTCTCTCAGTGTACTTATCTACTTGATCTGCGTAAATTACAAATATTGAACCTAATATGCTACTATAAATATATATAATAGTCAAGTAAATTACCTCAGAAACACAGAGTCACGCAAGTACTTTCAGAGAAGGCAAGTATTATTAACAAGTGGTAATTATCACAACTTTTCGATACTCACCATCTTCATTATGGATGGAAATGAAAAATGATCCTTACTGAAGAGATAAGTGTTTTATATTGACATAAAAATTCGGTATTTTTTTATTTACAGAAAGAATATTTTCTTTCATCTCGTGAATAAGTTGCAAAACAAAAATCATTATAAGAAATGATTTATCAGTACAGACTTTTATAAAGCGAGAAAATTAATATTGATTATTAAAAAAAAATAAAAATAATTTCTTACCTCACGAAAGTAACTCGGTTTTCTGTCACATTATAGTAACTAATGAAAAAATTAAGCTACTGCTAAAATACTATAGAGAAGAACCGAAAGTTTAAAGTTCAAATTTTTAACTTCCCGCTAAAAATCTCAGATTTTCAAAAATTGGGAAGTTATTGTTTTCACCCCGTTTTGCAAATATATAATAAATAATATATTTATTATACATATATTTCTTAGTTTGAGAATGTTTTTACTCAAATCAAGAATATGAAGTTTTTCAAAATTATATATTTGATTCAAGAACATTTTTTTTTCTGTGTGCTATTATGATTGAGTCATCAACGATATTCAGAAGAACTTTAGAAAAAATTAATTATGCTGGCAAAATTATGGAATAAGTTGGAACAATAAGCATAAAAATTTGAAAAATCTTTTAATTTCGGTTCCGCGACTAGATAACCGCGGACACAATAATCGAACGAAATTATAACCATGTAACGAAATAACCAAGTAACAAAGTAACCCAACGACAAAATATTATAAAAAAATCTGGAAAACGGTTGACCCTAAAGGCCATTCCTGCAACTTCCCGCCAATTCCATACCTAAACGCTTGAAATTGCACTTATGACGTTTCTGAGCTCAAAAATACAATTTGTGTGTTATTTTGAGCTTTCCAAGCTCAAAAAAATAGCTTTTATATGCTTTTGAGCTCTTCGACCTCAAAAGTCTGATGGAAGTTTAATGAAACAGTATTTCTTGAATTTTTAAACTGCAATAATTTCTAAATGAATGAATCGATTTTCACGTGGTTGGCAGTATTCTACGTAGTTTTTCAGAATCAATGATATACTTTTGAACACAAACTGATCGAACCAAAAATCTTAGAGAAATTAAAAAAATTCACGTTTTCCGAATTTTTTCGACAACGATAACACACGAACCAATCAACCAATTTTCACGTTCTTGGCGGTCATTGACGTGATTTTTTAAGCTCTAATAATTATTTTATTTCATCAAAAACGATCCAAAAATAAATCTCGAAGTTATGTGAAAAAAACACTTTTTTCGAAATTTTTCGTTTTCGATAACTCTCGAACGAATCAACCGATTTTGATGGGATTGGTGGCAATCGACGTGGTTTTTTAAGCTTAAGAGCTGATTAGTTTTTGGAATTAATCGGTAGAGCCGTTTAGAAGTTATTCCAAAAAAACGATTTGTTGAAAATTTTATTTTTGAGATTTCTGAAAATCTAGCGAACCGAATCGATTCAAATTATCACGAAATTTAATGGCTATGATACTCTTTGGAACGCCACCTATTTCGATCCAATCGGCCGAGCCATTCAAAAGTTATAAGAGGTTTACATACATACACACACACACACATATACATACATACAGCCGCACGGACACCATCGCGGGAATAGTCAGGGAAGCTTCCTAGGACCTCAAAACGTCGAGATCTGATGAAAACTCGATTTTTGAAAAACGGGATAAAAACAATAACTTCCCGATTTTTGAAAATTTTCAATTTTCTTAGCGGGAAGTTAAAAATCTTTTCGCATAAACACGTATACAAAATTTATGAAAAAAGGGCACAATACATTAGAAAGCTGATGTGTTGGCCTATTTTCGAATAAAAACCTACAAAATCCATGGAAAAAGAGCACATCAATATAACAAGCTAACTTATTGATCTTTTTTCGAGAGATTAATTGTAAACTTTTCCCTAGTAGAAATGATCAATTTTTGACTCGATTAAATCTAGTACCTGGCTAGCGATCATATCTAGTAACTGGCCAGCAATCAAATCCAGTAACTGGCTACCGAAACTAGGTAAAAACTAGAAATTGCGCCACCTACAACTAAATCGTAAACATTGCTCACACCGATGTGTGAGCATAAAATAAAAAAAATTGATATAATAATCAAATTACGGTTGTGAGCATCAATCCATCAATCAAAACAAATACTCCAGACTGTCATCGAGATAAATTATTAAAAATTTTATAATTATTCCGTTTATTAATTACTACTATTTTTATTATGATTATCACTATAATTTTGAATTGTAACAAACTTATCGACATTTAATTTTAAATAACCTCAAATCCTACAAGTGTCGCCATGTTTTATTTGATGTCTAGTAAAACTGGCCATCTAGTAACTAGGCAGTTACTGGATATTATACTAGCCAATTCCTTGCTTAAGTCTATTTAAATTAGCCAGTTACTGGCCAGATACTTGATTGCATTTCTACTAGGGTTATTATCTGGATATTTTGTCGTATGGATAATTTATTCATGGTTATTTTGTCGTTTGGTTATTTTATCCACGGTTATTTTGTCGTTCGGTTATTTTATCCGCGGTTATTTTGTCTGCGGTTTTTTTGTTATGGTTCCCTTAATTTCGGATGATTCAATTTTAACTTTATTTTAATGTTTCTGTTTTTATGTTATTGAATGAAAACTTTTCATCTCAAAATTACGAAACTAATGTTATCTCAGCTATACTTAAAGTAGAGGTGAAAAAAAAAATTTTGATTTTGCTAAAATTAAAAATTTATGTTTGAATTCAGAAAAAATATTTAAAAAATTTCAGAATTTTTTTATATCATAGAAACATTTAATAGTAAAAAATTAAAGATTAAAATTTAACGTAGACAGTAGATTTTGATGATTTTAAAAAATTTAAAACTACAATTTTTGTATTATTCCAATTTTTTTCTATATATCTATTATGAAAAACAAAAAAAATAACAAAATATTAAATTTTAAGTAATTTAAAAAAAAATTTTTTTTTATTTTTTTCTTTGGGAATTGTTTTTTTTCATGATGAAAAAAAAAACTTTCGATTAAATTTTTTCCAAATTAAAAGGCTTCGATTCTATTGGTCGATTTGACATATAGAATGTGACCCAACTCAAGATAAAATTTTATTAATCAAGTTGTAGTGACAAAAAGACGTGAAAGTGAAATTAGAGATTTCCTTGACGAAGTCAAAAGTTTAATAACTTTAAAACATTCTAAGTTTAGTGCACTTAGACTTTTATTTTGAAGCTAATAGTCGATAATCTTTGGAAATTATTACACCTATCTTTTTCCAGGGAGCATTCAGATAGCAGACGATGCTATTTTAAACAGGTTTTGGTGTGTAAGGATGGTATGCAATTGATTAGATTCTGGATAAAATATTTTCTAGCTTGACGAGTTGAATTTTAAACAGTATGATCACATCGTTTTTTAAATTAAATAATTTTTATTCGCTCTAAAATTTGATACTCGACTATGTAATCTCCAAAATTGCTGTCAGTTTATTTGGCAAAATTTTCTTTCGTCTTATATTTTCCATACTTTGAGAATCGATTAGTTTTTTCTGTTTGAGTAGCCAGCAATATAAAAATCATCTTCTGTGGAACTCTAAAATTAAACTTTAGAGTGATATATTGAGAGAACTCGGAAAGAAAATTATGGGAACTATTCCTATACTATTATGGAAATGGTTCCCATAATGCTATAGAAATAATTCCTATACTATAATAGAAACTATTCCTACATCATTATGGGAACTAATCCTATAATACTATTTTCAAGGTTTCATATCATTCTCGTCGATAGTCAATTTATGATGATAAGTATTTAGGTTGCATTCGAAAATGCTCTATCTCTAGACATATAATTGAGAAATGACCGTGTATCTTGTGAACTATTGACATTTTTAAGGATATAAGCTCATCCCGATGTTACACTCATCGAGACCTTTCATTTGAGTACCCACATCAATTATTCATATATTTTATATATATTACATATATGTATATATGAAAAATATATCAAAATGCATGTGGGTATTCAAACGAAAGCTCTTGATGAGTGTAACATCGGGATGAGCTTATATCTTCAAAAATGTCAATAGTTTACCAGATACAAGGTAATTTCTTCATTATGTATCTAGACACAGAGCATTTTCGAATGAAGCTTAAATTCTTATTATAATAAATTGACTATTGGTGAGAATGATATGAAACTTTGAAAAGGCCCAACTCCAAGCAAAAACCCATTTTATCATATAAATACACTGGCCATAAAATTTTTTTTATTCTCTTAATAATATAGATTATTATTATTATTAAGATTATTATTGTTGTTTTAACTATTATTGCATACTACATGAAAATTAAGTTGCTGTCACATGACAATCAATTTTTTTTCCGTGTACATATTATAGAAATTATTTCGAACTCACTCCCCACGAAAATTTTATCCTTATTTTATTTTGAACGATTCCCATAATGGTATAGGAATGATTCCTATAATATTCTAGGAATCCTTCCTATACCATTATGGGAAGAGTTCCTATAATGATATAGGAACCATTACTATATCATTATGGGAATATTTCCCATACTATTATGGGAATATATATTTCCCATAATATAATGGGAAAGGTTCTTATAATTGTATAGGAACCATTCCTATATCATTATGGGAACCATTCCCATCGTTATGGGAAATGTTCCCATAATTCTGGGAATATTTCCTATAATTATGGGAACAGTTCCCATAACTTATGATGGTGGGAACTGTTCCCTTAAAATTATGGGAATAGTTCCCATATTTTTCTTTCCGTGTAAGCTCTTAAAGTTTTAGGGTTAAAAATTAATTCTTATAAAAAATTATAGTTTTAATTTTATTTCACAAAAAGTGACATTTAGATTTTAATATAACTAGAATGTAAATTTTCGCGCGCAAGCGCGCGCCTGACTATAGAATTTGCATATCCCACAAAAAACAGTTTCACTGTAAACCGTCGCGCCAAGTACACGTCCAACTATTGTTACAAACCTTGATAATTCAATTTTTACAAAAAATTATTAAATTGAAAAAAAAAAATCCCAGTACAAAAAATTTTGTGGATTAAAAAAACGCTAAAGACAGTAAATATTAAGGAAAAAAATTAAATGTCCTTAGTGTGCATCATTCGAATACTTTCATTATCCGCAGTTTTGCAAATTGATACGAGTAGTATAATTATAATGCACACCAAGTACATTCAATTTTTTTCCTTAATATTTACTGTCGTTAGCGTTTTTTTAATCTACAAAATTTTTTGTACTTGGATTTTTTTTTCGATTTAATAATCTTTTGTAAAAATTGAATTATCAAGGTTTGTAACAATAGTTGGACGGTTTACAATGAAACTGTTTTTTGTGGGATATCTCATTTTTTTGTAAAGAATATATTAAGGGATATATAATCAAATATTTTATCAGCATTTTTAAATTCCAAATATGTACTTTTTAAGTTATGCAGCTAATTCATTATTCATAAATTTTTGTAATAATTTAATTACAAACGAAGTTATTACAATATTTTTACTTTAAATGATGCGCGTGACTGACCAATGTGCCTCTAAAATACAGTGGACTAGAATTGAATTTTGCGCGCGCAAGTGCGCGCCTTGACTATAGAGTTGGGATATTTTCATGCTTATGATATATATTCAACCAATCACGTTACGAATAGTTTGATGCCACATACATTTCATCTCAATTTTATTATGGGACTACAATGTAAATTTACGCGCGCAAGCGCGCGCCTTGACTATAGAGTTTGCATATATTTTCATGCTTATGATATATTCAACCAATCACGTTACGAATAGTTTGATGCCACATACATTTCATCTCAATTTTATATTAGGATTTTAGATGATAAAAAGAAATAACATATTGAATACTTTACGTAATTAAAAGTAAATTCAGAGCACGTGATAATAATAATTAACAACAAACTTTCAAAAATTATCTCTGTCTCTCTTTCTCTAATGCAAATTTGCATAGGAAAATGAACTACATATATTAAATAAGGCATTGTATAGAACATTTAATACCTGTGGTATCTGTAATACTGTCTTAAGTTTCATTTAGTTTTAAATCTGAATATTGTCATATAGGGACTAATTGAGGCTCAACTTAAAATCTTAAAAAATACATATTTTTCTTTATTGAGGGTTCAATAAAATTAAAACACGAATTAAAAAATCGAAATTTTTTTTTTTTCCATTAATAAAGACTAAAGAAGGCTTAACTTTAATGGGACGTAAATTGTTTTATGAATCACTTTTAAGAATATTAGAAAAAATATTGAATCGTTTATTTGAGAAACCATATAGGTCAAAAATACTGAATTTTTCAGGAGAAGCAAAAAACATTTTTCTAGGTTAACTTTGTATAAACATCATGAACCAACGATGAGTATTCATAATGTTAGCATCCCTAATAGAAATGATTCGAGCATGAAAAAATTAAATTGTTAATTGCTACAATTAATGATAATGATTTAAAGTTGATTGACTTATACGGTATCTCATCAAAACGAAAAAAATAGTAATAAAATCATTAATTTAACAATTTTTTTCGTCAATCATTTATTATATTTATGAAATAAAGTACGAAATATCTATTGGAACTACAATTAACGAAAATAATAATAAATAATCATTTATTTTAAAATTCAAATTAGTGAACTGAGAGTCAACAATGAAAAAATATTTTTACTTATCACAATCTGATTTTATAATACAAAAATTCGGAAAATTATTAAAATCAAAGTATTTAACAGTAAATATAATTTTTTTGCAATTTATTAATCATTTATTTCAGAATTTAAATCAGTGAAATCAGAGTCAACAAGAAAACAACATATTTTTAATTTTAATCCATTAAACGAATATTGCCAAACTCATTAAAATTTGGGTATTTAACTATAAAGTTAGTTTCTAATTAACTGATAATCAATCGTTTCAAAATTAAAGTCAGTAAAATTGCACTAAACAAAAAAATAATTTAATTTAACTTTATACAACTAATACTACAGAAATGATTAAAATTCAAGTATTTTGCATTGAACTGAATTTTTTCTACTTAAAAAATCTTATTTTTGGAATTTTGAAATTGAATATTTCTGGAAGCCTCATGAAGAATCTTCAACTTTAAATCGATCGAGGCAAGAATTTCGAAGTAATTCCGAAAAAACACTTTTTTCGCTTTTCTTCCGACAACGATAACTCAAGAACGAATCAACCGATTTTGACCGGGCTTGCGGTGATCAACGTGGTTTTTTGATCTTAAGAGCTGATTAGATTTTGGAATTGATCGGTGAAGCCATTTAAAAGTAATTCCAAAAAAACCACATTTCAAAAAATTTTTTGTTGTAGTTTTTTTGAGATTTCTCAATATCTACACGGAAAAAAATAAACTGTAATAAATAACAGTCGATTTATAATAAGTAATGATCAACTGCTAAAAAATACCATTTCAAACAGTAAAATCGTGATTTTACTATTCACTTTATAATATTTACCATTTGAACGTTACAATTTACTCTTTACATGGAAGAAAATACTATTGTAAACAGTAATATTCGCTATATGAATATCTAAAATGTTAAAGTATAATAATTAAGAATTCAGACTTTAATATTTATCATTTCGTACCTAAAAAATGATCGCATGACATGTAAAAAATATAAATTACAGTTACTAAATTTTCTAAACAAGCAACGTCAATATTTCAAAGTAAAAATAGTGGTAAATTTTCAGGTCTCATTTGATTGGAACTCATGGCTCCAGTTGTATGTAGACACCTGAAAAACAATAATATTATTGTAGTAAAAAAATCAAAACAAATTTTTCACCCGAGTGTCAAATGACGAAATGGAGTATTACGATAATAAAAATTAGCAAGTATAATATTGAGGTTGTTAATTGGTCGTTAGCGTACACAAGATTGTATAGACAACTACAAAGGGTCAGTCACCGCGTAGGATGCTTGTATTTCAACCGGAAGATGCTGGAGTGGACTGAATCTCGTGTCGAATCGCAATCTACAGTGAAAACTAATAAAAAAAGATTGAACTTTTGAGCACAAGTATCGTTAGTTATCCGTATTCTCTATTCTACATTCTATTCAGCGTTACTTAAACATCGGTGCGCATTTGCTAAAACGTGTACAAAGTCGCGCAGAAAGGACGCTCAAGATTTTCCAATAAACGAGAGTACAACGACTATGACGCTGGTGTATGAGAGCCGTCTAGCGCGGGGGTGGTATTTCACGAGGAGCAAGCGGAACACAGTATACCGTAACGCCGTACATATATACCATCCACATCCATAGTGTGGTATATCGTATGTATTTAGCTTTAGATCTTACTCGTTCTCTCTTTGTCAAAGAGCCCTGTGACTGTCAAGCACAACAAAGGATTGCAGAATCCAATGCATCACCATTTTCATGACAAGTCCTGCGCGAGCGTCGACGGGCAATACAGCCCGACCTGAGTTGAGGGCCCGGGGGGGTGCTTCCTCAATCTCACTCCACTACAGTGAGCAACTTCTACACTCTACACGTCCGCGTAATGATGAAAGGAACGCGGCAACAAAGTCAGAGAACTTTAAAGAGAAATAAAGACAGAGAGAGAATGAAAATGAAGTTAGCTGATGATAGTAAAGTTAGCCGACTTTTTGATATTTTTTTAATTTGTTAAATTACAACTAAAAAATATTTTTAAAAAATTGCACTGATAGTTTGTCAAGTTTTTTACAGGTGATATTTTTTTTTTTATTTATTTGTAATAATTTTTTTCAATGAAAAAAAAAATTATAAAAATTTTTAGATGTCGGCTAAATTAATTTTCATAGTTAGCTGACATTTCGAAATTTTTTATTGAAGAAATTTCAATTAAACGATTAAAAAAAAAAATTTCACATGTAAAAAACTTGAAAAACTACAAGTGCAATTTTTTAGAAATATTTTTTTAGTTGTAATTTAATTTAAAATAAAAAAAAAATTCAAAAATTTTTTTAGACTCTGCTAACTTCAGTTTCATGAGAGAGAAGGGAAGTAACTGGAAAAGACTGAGTCCAAATGCATCATCAGCGGGAGTGAGACAGAAACTATGACTGTACTGAGAATAGAGAGAGCGCACTTTGTAACACACTTTGACACACCCTAGGTAAACACACCAAATATTATTGTTTATTCCAATTATTTTTTTTATTTTAATTAATCAGGAATACTCACCGCTATCAAGGTATACACCACTGGGGTACTTGGAGGATCCGGGTTGGTTATCACCTATGAATCACTCGATAACAATAAATTACTCACACGTAACACCAGCTTCCTCGGTATCTTGCGGAGATCTGTCATGTAAAGATGGCGGATTTTCCCCAAGCAATTGGCTGGGCGACCGCAGCGCTGTGAAATATTTCGGAAGCTCTTGACAACAGAGTTGTAGGTGGCGGGGCACTTGTTAGTCAGTGACGCTCAGCTTTCTTATTTCTACGACGCCATGACGCCAGCGTTTACAGCTTGCCAGTGCGCAAATCCGGGTTTCTGTATTGTGTTTTCAAACCTGTAACTGAATAGAGAGAAAGCAGGTACTCATTTGAGTCTGCCTTACCTGCTAACTGCTGATCCGAATTATGTACTGTAGATGGAAGAAGAATACATACCTGCTATACTGATCCAGGGTCTCTTTGTTCGAGTTTCAATCTACTATGGGTAATTTTATTTATTTTTGTAGTCATCAATATATGACAGGGTTCTTATTCTTGGAATTCAGTAGTTATTTTGAGAGTATTTTCAGAAGGAACAGGATGTTTAAGTATTCATGGAAAATTTACAGAATGTTTATATTATATGAACAAAAAATTACGAGTAAACAATAAGGGTGATATGATGGTATTTTTTTTAAATAATATGTCATGCGTAATAATGATGATGATTTGAAATATGATCAGAAGTTTAAGATTTAAAAAAAAATTAGAATTTCAAAAAATTATATTATGATTAAATTTAAGACAACTAAATTAATTTATTAAATTTAAGTAAATCATGTATTTAAAACATGGACAAATCAATTTTTTGATATATTTTATTATTTTTTTTTCAATAATTTTGAATTTGAAAATTTATTAAAAATTAAATTTTGTTAAGCAACTTCTATAAACCGAAAACTAAATTTAACATTATTTTTTCATGAAAAAAAAGAGAATAATTACATTATACAATGTAACTTGGCGCTTCATATAAAAAAATGTAAAAATTACAATTTCAGATTGTAATTTTTACGGGTTTTGTGAGAATTACATTGTAAAATGTAAATATTACATATTTATAGATGTAAAAATTAACATTTAAAGTTTGAATATTAGAAATGTTATTGCGAACTGTATACAGTAAAACATTTTGCGTCATTGCGTCAAAAAACTTAGTGTTAAAAATTTTTGTGTTAAATATTTAACACTTTTTTGTGTTGATTTAACATTTATTGTGTTAAATTAACATGAAAAAGTGTTAAATTAACACAAAAAAGTGTTAAATTAACACAAAAAAGTGTTAAATATTTAACACAAAAATTTTTAACACTAAGTTTTTTGACGCAATGACGCAAAATTTTTTACTGTGTACCGGTTCGAATCGGTCCAAAAAATGTATTCAAAATCTAAGTTTGATCAAGCCACGAAAACATTCAGGGAAGCTTCCTAGGACCTCTAAACGTCAAGAGGTCTGATGAGAACTCGATTTTCGAAAAACGGGGCAAAACCAATATCTTCCCGATTTTTGAAAATTTTCAATTTTCTTAGCGGGAAGTTAAAAAAACAGAAAAAATTGGTTTGTAAAATTACAACAGCTGATTTCTGAAATCACAAAATTATTTTAAAAATATACCATCAACGCATTTATTATAAAATTACCATAAAAATTTTCAACAGTGTAGATGATAAATAATATATAAATTTTTTTTGCAATTCAACGCAAATCTAAGTAACTTAGATAAATTTTCTTTGAAATATTGAGGCAAATGCTTGAAAACAATTAAAATATGTTTCAAAAATTAGAACACTTAAAAATAATTCCAATATCTTAGATGGAGAGTAAAGAACTTGAGTAGAACGGATTTAGAATAAATGAAAAAATGATTTAGACATAGATGCTTTGAAGTTACAAAACTTATTTTTTACCCTCAATGAAAATTACCTATACCTGTCTCGAATAGTAATCCTGAAGTGATTTTGCTGTAAGGAGTCTGATGCTGAGAATAAAAATGAAATTTATTATTATTTTTCCTCAGGTTTGATGTAGAGGGTCCTTTTATAGATAGAGAAGAGCGCTCTAAAACTTTAGCAAGAGCAAAATACATGTAAGCATTGTCGATAGTCCTTTTTGTTCAATCAACGTGATCAGATGTAAACGATGTATGTATCGTATATACGCGATTATTATGGATGCCTCAGGATCACGAGGCCGCGCTAAGTAATAATCTGTGAGCGTTCTAATACGACTTGGAACCGGGCGGCCTCCAAGTTGAAATAACTCGACGCTGGTTACTCTTTCCCTCTGTCTCTTTTGCCACTCGATCTGAGTACGTCGATCGGCTATAGAAGAGGACAAGAGGAAGGGGGCCGGGAGCATCGTGTGGAAACCACCAATGAACCTCATGCCAAACCGCCACGACAAAGAAAACCAGCTGCACGTTGGCAAAACTATCGCTGCTGCCCGTTCTTTACAACTTTGTGTCTCTCTAACGCTCTCCCATCAAGACAAGACAACAAGGACGATAAGTGAATGTTGCTAAGGCATTTGGCATCAATTTTATGTTTAAATTAAATCTTAGTAGGAGGTAATTACCAATTTATTTCATAGGAATTTTATTATAACAATCACTGTTTATACAAAATTTTTTTAAATTATGCTTTTAGATCAATTTCGAATATTAGATTATTTTTGATGAACTATATTTTTGCTCAATTAAGAAGTTATTAAAATTCTAAGCTATTTCATGAGTAATTTGCAAGTTGATAAGTAGATGACCGTCTAGTATATGCGTCATTCCATACCGAGTCACCGGATTTTAAAAATCATACTTTTTTTAATTAACTGAATTTTTAAAATTTTCTTGTGTATCAAAAGATACTTACCAGTAAATCATTCAAATTTTTAGTCTTAAGTCTCAGAAATTTCTTAAAATTAAAAAAAAAATAATGGCTACCAGCATATTAAAAAATTTTATAACTCCTAATCAACTCATCATAACCTATAAAAGTTCCGAATCATTTTTTTCGTCTGGAAATTAAGTTTTCGAAAAAAAATACAAATAGATCAAAGTTTGTCTTTTTTTAACTTCCCGCCAAGGAAATTAAACATTTTCAAAAGTCGGGAAGTTATTGGTTTCACCCCGTTTTTCGAAAATCGAGTTCTCATCAGATCTCGACGTTTTGAGGTCCTAGGAAGCTTCCCTGAATGTTTTCGCGATGATGTCAGTATGTCTGTATGTATGAATGTATGTGTGTGTGTGTGTGTGTATGTGTGTATGTATGTATGTGACCCTTTTATAACTTTTGAACGGCTCGACCGATTTCATCGTGGTTGGTGCCATTCGAAAGGGTTGAAAAAATTTAAATTTTGGATATACTTTGAATCGATTCGGACCGGTAGATTTTGAGAAATCTCAAAAAAACTACAAAAAAATTTTTTTTTAAATGTGGTTTTTTTGGAATAAGTTTCAAATGGCTTCACCGATCAATTTCAAAAACTAATCAGCTCTCAACATCAAAAAACCACGTCGATCGCCGCCAGCCCGGTCAAAATCGGTTGATTCGTTCGTGAGTTATCGTTGTCGAAAGAAAACCGAAAAAAGTGTTTTTTTGGAATTACTTCGAAATTCTTCCTTCGATCGATTTAAACTTAAAGATCCGTTATGAGGTTTTAAAAACTGCGTCGAATGCCACCAATTGCGTAAAAATCGGTTAATTCATTCAAAAGTTATTGCGGTTTGAAAATTCAAAAAATAGTGTTTTATCAAACTTCTATCAGACTTTTGAGCTCGAAGAGCTCAAAAGCATAACAAACTATTTCTTTGAGCTCGGCGAGCTCAAAATAATACAGAAATTGTACTTTTGAGCTCGAAGAGCTCAAAAAAAAATCAGTGAAATGTTGAGCGTTTAGGTATGGAGTTAGCGGGAAGTTGCACGGATGGCCTTTAGGGTCAACCGTTTTCCTAATTTTTTTCAAAAGCGACACTATTGTTTTGTTTTTTTTTCAAATATATTTTACACTCGAATACAAAAAAAAATTTTTAAGCTACTCTCTTGAAGTGAATCAGTGGAATTTCACTGTTTCACAGCTATAAGTATATACCAAGTGGTATACTTATAACTGTGAAATAGTGAATATACCACTAATTTCCAGTGATTTTTACTGTTTCAGATTTAGAGAATACTATTTAAGATAGAATTCGGAAGTCTTCGTTTTTTAAACTTACTTTTTCTCGAATAATATGTTTTTGCAGTTGAGCATAAAATATACTTTGATGTCATATATTTAATATCATTGATTTCAAATTTTAAGATGATAAAAATGATCTCCACAACTTTAAAATTATGATGAATTGCCCTTTTTTAATACATATATGTATACAAAAAGATGTCAAAAATTCAGCTAAATGAAAAATTTTTAAAATACTGTGATTTGGTATGGAATAGCCATATGGTTTTTAACTTTGAAAAATATTTTAGAGAAAGTCCAAATGATAAAAAATATAAAATGAATAAAATATAAAATCTACTTTGCAAGATTATGACTTGAAATAGGTTAAAAAAATTTTTTTTATCTCCCTAATTATTAGAGTAGCCATAACAATAAAATTGGCAATGATTAATTTGAAATATAAAATTATAATCTTCCAGAAATGAAAAGAGATCATTTATATAAGAATAGACTATACATCGCTGATGTAAAGTTATGCTTAGAATCGAAAGAATCTTAGTTTAATTCTTAAGAAAAAAAACCTTTTTTGCATCGAATTATTTTGGAAATAGAATAAAAAACGTATTATTATTAAAAAAGCTAATTTTTCTGATAACGTCTTATAAATATGACAAATTTGTAAGATTTAGAGTCATTAAGATATGTTTGATGAATGTAACGTAAAAATGATTGAATAACCCTTTTTTTTATCATATAAACATTTATGTAAAATAGGTGGGGGCCACTGTGTAGGAATAAACTCGGAAATTTATAGGATGAATACTCACACGAGTGTTGCGTGCGCGACTATGCCACTGCACGTTTACCAACGGGTGGAGGGGATAGGTTTGAATCGTTTGCGTGAGAGTAGTAAAAGGACAAACAGACAGATAATCGAAAATTTTAAAAGTAGCAGTGTATTGTTTGAATTTTATTATGATTGTCATCGGGAGTTGAGAAAATTATAAAACTATCCTTGTATTGTGAAAGTATATGGTATCAATTGCTCGTAAAATTAATACCTATCCCAAAATTTCGTAAGAATTGTACATAGATATTTATGGTATTGACATTTAGATATCTATTTGACCTCATTTTACTTTGTTTACAAAGTGTATAATTAACAAGAAAATTAGAGTTTATACAAAAATATTTAAAATTCGAAAACGATCAACTTTGTAAGCTATCGATTCTCCTTAACACTCCTTTAAATACGTCCGAAAAAAAGCTTGAATACTTTCGTTTTTATTTTAATAAATTTTAAATTAAATACAAATGAAGACTTTATTTATATAGGTAACTGAAAGTATTCAAATCAATTAATGAAATAATTAAAGATGACAAGTCATAAAAATATGAAAATTTTGGAATTTTTATTGTAGTGAATAATAACAATTGTATGAATAAATGACTTTTATTTATATCACGTTAGTGTTTTACAAAAATTAGATTACATACATGTTAACAATTTTAAATTTACCAATAACAATTACAATTTTTGAATCACTTGGTCAACAATATATCTTTTCTAACTTTTAGAGCTGATTAAATTTTACGATCGATTAATTTAGTATTTTAAAAATTATTCTAAAAAATATATACTTTGAGAAAAAATCAAAGTTGATTGATCTATATATATTTACACATCAATCAATAAATATATTTCAGAAATGCAGCTACAGAATGCAAATTTTTTTTGAAAAAAATAAGCAATTAATTTGTTGAAAATTTCATTTTTTAGCTGAAAAAATAAAAATTTTTCTCACAGTAATTTTCTCGATAAAAAAATAATTTTTTGATTTAGAAAAAAAAAATAATTTTAGATAAACAACTTGCGAATTTTTATCCAAATATATTTTTCCCTAAATCTAGAAAACTTTTTTTGAACAAAAAAATTACAATGAGAAAAATTTTGATTTCTTCCCTTAAGAAGTGAAACTGCTTTAAAATTTTCATCAAATTAATTTCTTGTCACAAAAATTTTTCCGAAAGTAATTTTCGTTCAGTGTAATTATCTAATTTTTTTCAATTTTAGGTAAAAATTAAATTGATTAAAATTTTCATCCTTTAAGTCATTATTTATTTATTCAATTTTAAATGCCAAGGCAAAAAGCCAGATGGCAAAATTGTACAGTAGGTCATTACTTTAACAAAAAAAATTATCTTTAGATTTACATAATTTAAAGAATATTAGCATTCAAAATTTTCGTTAAGTTTTCAGTTTCAATATAGTTTTAGAAACTTTATTGTCAAAAAATTGTGTTAAAAGGGCAAAACACAATCTTTTTCTAGTATAAAATCAAGCTCTATTTACTCCTCATTAACAAAAAAAAATTTTTTCTGAGTTTGAGCTCAAACTTCATTAACTTTTATTGTAGTATTAAGTTTTTAAAGTCTTTATATATTACACTTCTAAAATTTATATTTTTACGAATTTCCAAAATGATTCAAGACGCCAAATTAATATAACTCAATTTTCAAATTTTTTTAATTTTTTAAAGTTTTCATTATGCATCATTGATTGTCTTTTGAATATAAGTATATATATATATATATATATATATATCTATTCACTTCATTTTTTATTCATTAGTTCTGAACGCACGAGTATAAACTACTGAATACTATGTACACATGCCAATATGTGAACAAGAACGTTGACAATCGATTATTCGCAATAAAATATTATACACACACATATTGCACCTTATTTTCCGGCGCACCCTCGTTTTTATTTTACTCCTTTTTATATGCGGAAAAATATAATGACATAACCTTGGAAGTTTTAAGTATTATATAACAATAAAAATTAGCTGCTTTATATATATATAGAGTTGGTTCCCATAGAATTTCAAGAGCTGTTTTTCACGTACTTTCTGTATATTCATAGCTTTAGGGGATATAATAGCCAATTGGTTATGCTCTAAATATAATTTTATATTATGTTATATCGCTTATTCTACGAAAGTACCTTATAGTTATTCAACTAGGTTTATAGAAGTGTCAATTTAATGATAAGTTCAATTAAATACTTTGGAAAAATATTTTTTTATTATTTATAATCTTAATAGACATTTCAGAAATCGAAAAGAATTTTACTCCCTATAAATAAGTTTCTTTGTGTCATTTGTGGAACATGAACAAAGATTGAAAGTTTAACAGATCAAACAAAATCAAGACTTAGGAAAATAATAAGTTTTCTACTAAATATTTTTTTTTTGTTTAACTTTGTCAAGAAAAGTTGGAATAAAAATCTTTTTAACTTGCAATTTATTTATTTAAGATCTAATAATTAAAAAGTCATTTTAGTCAACAAAAAGTCAGTCATTCGTTGTACAGCCAACTCGAAAAAATGAACTTATATAATCTTACATTAATTGTTTTATAAAGGGAGAAAAATTTTTTTTAAATCGAGAGTAACTAAAAATTACAAAAAATTAATTATCGATATAATTAAGATGATAAGGACAATTTTTCCTCTGGCGTATTTATATATATAATAAAATGAATACTTCAAATAAAATTTAGTATTATTGCAAAAGTCTTGGTATGAATTTGTGCCTTTTCAATGTTTCATGTGCTAATCAGCAATAATTAATTTATTATGATAAATTTTCAAAGTAGTTTTAAATAGATTCGATTTTCGCGATAAACGTTATTTGTTTATTTATTTATTTTGTTTTGTGCGTGTGAATGTGGTTACATGTTAAAAGTTAATTTATATAACCAAGAGACTAAAAACAATTCTGTAACGAGTATATTTTCATCGTAAATTGGTTTTGATATTTTTTCAGCGATAATCATTTGCGATTTTGAAAATCGCATTATTGACACACTTCGGAACAAAAAAAGTCCAAATTTCATTTTTTTTGTCAACTTTTGAATACAAAAAAAAATAGAAATTTCCAAAATTTTTTTTTGACCGCAGTCCATTCGGTGTATTTAAGTATACAAATTAACATCCCGCAGGATTTTTTTGTTTCAGATAAGCCAATTAGCTGATATCATTAAATAAGTCAGCGTCAATTTTTTTTTTTGTTATACTCGATCCAAAAGTTCAACTTTTGAGCGCTGGGTGGCGTCCGAAAAGATATACTCATTTCTAGAGACTCTACCATACCACTTTTTTCCGCGGCCTAGGCTGCAAAATTTACTTCCAACTTTTTTCCGTACTGTTCTTGTGCAATCAGATGAAATTTAGAACGAAGTAAATCGAATTCTAGTGTACCGATCGATGATTTTGAGTAAATTTTAAACTTAGTTTCTATTGAGTGGCGCTAATTATTTCTCTGCTGGCAGATTATTACGAAGCGGACCTAATGTTAATAAAATAACCACGCCATAAATAAATATTAATAAAAAGATAATTAATATAAAATTAAGTTTTTGCCCTTGTGAAACTTCATAAAATTTGAATATGTCATTATTTGCCTCCTATCCCTCAAAAGTTAAACTTATGAAGCGATAATAACAAAAAATATTGTATGTCATTTGGCCACTAAGTGGACTGAAAAAAAAGTTTTCTACACCGCACGATACGAGATCGCTACTGTCATGATCTTCACTTTACTATCTAGAGGAGAGTGCCCGTTTTCGTACATTCTCGCCACGAACCTTAAGCTCATATCGCAACATCGTCGTTGTCAGAAAATTGCCACATTGCGGCCATATGACATAATTACTATTCGGGGCGGGTGTCTTCAGACCACTATAACTTTAATTCGATCTACTTAATGTTTTCACCTAAAAATTTAACTGTATATTCTTGAAATATGTATAAATAAATGGTAAAAAGTTCAAAGTTCTATCTCTTCATTGGTCTTTACAAAAAAATGCTCAAAAATCAGGGCGTCAAACCAGAGGACTCCCTTAAGGGCACTGATAAAAAAATTGACTTGACTCAAGAGCCAAACTCTTGGACCAAGAATTCCATTTTGAAGAAAAATATTTTCTTGAGTCAAGAGAATAAATTCTTGACTCAAGAAAATTTTCTTAGACCAAGAATAATGTCTTAGCTCAAGAATTTATTCTCTTGACTTAAAAATGTCATTTTCTTCAAAATGGTATTCTTGGTTCAAGTGTTTGGCTCTTGAGTCAAGTCAATTTTTTTATCAGTGCCCTTAAGGGAGTCCTCTGGTTTGACGCCCTGATTTTTGAGCATTTTTTTGTAAAGACCAATGAAGAGATAGAACTTTGAACTTTTTACCATTTATTTATACATATTTCAAGAATATACAGTTAAATTTTTAGGTGAAAACATTAAGTAGATCGAATTAAAGTTATAGTGGTCTGAAGACACCCGCCCCGAATAGTAATTATGTCATATGGCCGCAATGTGGCAATTTTCTGACAACGACGATGTTGCGATATGAGCTTAAGGTTCGTGGCGAGAATGTACGAAAACGGGCACTCTCCTCTAGATAGTAAAGTGAAGATCATGACAGTAGCGATCTCGTATCGTGCGGTGTAGAAAACTTTTTTTTCAGTCCACTTAGTGGCCAAATGACATACAATATTTTTTGTTATTATCGCTTCATAAGTTTAACTTTTGAGGGATAGGAGGCAAATAATGACATATTCAAATTTTATGAAGTTTCACAAGGGCAAAAACTTAATTTTATATTAATTATCTTTTTATTAATATTTATTTATGGCGTGGTTATTTTATTAACATTAGGTCCGCTTCGTAATAATCTGCCAGCAGAGAAATAATTAGCGCCACTCAATAGAAACTAAGTTTAAAATTTACTCAAAATCATCGATCGGTACACTAGAATTCGATTTACTTCGTTCTAAATTTCATCTGATTGCACAAGAACAGTACGGAAAAAAGTTGGAAGTAAATTTTGCAGCCTAGGCCGCGGAAAAAAGTGGTATGGTAGAGTCTCTAGAAATGAGTATATCTTTTCGGACGCCACCCAGCGCTCAAAAGTTGAACTTTTGGATCGAGTATAACAAAAAAAAAAATTGACGCTGACTTATTTAATGATATCAGCTAATTGGCTTATCTGAAACAAAAAAATCCTGCGGGATGTTAATTTGTATACTTAAATACACCGAATGGACTGCGGTCAAAAAAAAATTTTGGAAATTTCTATTTTTTTTTGTATTCAAAAGTTGACAAAAAAAATGAAATTTGGACTTTTTTTGTTCCGAAGTGTGTCAATAATGCGATTTTCAAAATCGCAAATGATTATCGCTGAAAAAATATCAAAACCAATTTACGATGAAAATATACTCGTTACAGAATTGTTTTTAGTCTCTTGGTTATATAAATTAACTTTTAACATGTAACCACATTCACACGCACAAAACAAAATAAATAAATAAACAAATAACGTTTATCGCGAAAATCGAATCTATTTAAAACTACTTTGAAAATTTATCATAATAAATTAATTATTGCTGATTAGCACATGAAACATTGAAAAGGCACAAATTCATACCAAGACTTTTGCAATAATACTAAATTTTATTTGAAGTATTCATTTTATTATATATATAAATACGCCAGAGGAAAAATTGTCCTTATCATCTTAATTATATCGATAATTAATTTTTTGTAATTTTTAGTTACTCTCGATTTAAAAAAAATTTTTCTCCCTTTATAAAACAATTAATGTAAGATTATATAAGTTCATTTTTTCGAGTTGGCTGTACAACGAATGACTGACTTTTTGTTGACTAAAATGACTTTTTAATTATTAGATCTTAAATAAATAAATTGCAAGTTAAAAAGATTTTTATTCCAACTTTTCTTGACAAAGTTAAACAAAAAAAAATATTTAGTAGAAAACTTATTATTTTCCTAAGTCTTGATTTTGTTTGATCTGTTAAACTTTCAATCTTTGTTCATGTTCCACAAATGACACAAAGAAACTTATTTATAGGGAGTAAAATTCTTTTCGATTTCTGAAATGTCTATTAAGATTATAAATAATAAAAAAATATTTTTCCAAAGTATTTAATTGAACTTATCATTAAATTGACACTTCTATAAACCTAGTTGAATAACTATAAGGTACTTTCGTAGAATAAGCGATATAACATAATATAAAATTATATTTAGAGCATAACCAATTGGCTATTATATCCCCTAAAGCTATGAATATACAGAAAGTACGTGAAAAACAGCTCTTGAAATTCTATGGGAACCAACTCTATATATATATAAAGCAGCTAATTTTTATTGTTATATAATACTTAAAACTTCCAAGGTTATGTCATTATATTTTTCCGCATATAAAAAGGAGTAAAATAAAAACGAGGGTGCGCCGGAAAATAAGGTGCAATATGTGTGTGTATAATATTTTATTGCGAATAATCGATTGTCAACGTTCTTGTTCACATATTGGCATGTGTACATAGTATTCAGTAGTTTATACTCGTGCGTTCAGAACTAATGAATAAAAAATGAAGTGAATAGATATATATATATATATATATATATATA
>CAJNRD030001117.1:13014402-13029323 GCA_905319865.3 Cotesia congregata | reverse complement strand
TTAGTTCCAAAAAATAACGGCGCCAACGTAGACGGTACTTTCCAAACCAAGAGAAAGATTTACTTAGGATAAGTATATGACATTATTAGTTCAAGAATAAACAATAACTTGAAACAAGAAGTAAATTTTGAAGAAAATAATTTTCTTGAGTCAAGATGACTTTTTTTTCTGTGCGCGGAATATCTAAAAAAATCTAGTAGTACACAGTAAAAAATTTTTATGTTTAATATTCAACACTTTTTTGTGTTAATTTGACAGAATCAATATTAAATTTACACATAAAAGTGTTAAATATTTTATACAAAAATGTTTAACACTAAGTTTTTTGACGCAAAATTTTTTAGTGTGTATGATTGCTTGATCTCATAACTTGATTAATTGGGGCCTTAGTTTTCACGTGAGACAAGTAAGAAAAGTTCCTTCGTTTTTGTACGTGTGTATTATAGTAAATTTTAATAAAAATTCATTTAAAGTAAATCCTACATAAACTAGGCTATTGATATGAAATTAGAGCGACAGTTCATCAAATTCCATAACTAATAAAGAAAGCCTGGGCTCGATCCATCAATTTTTTTCGGGACTTATCGTGAGTACAAACAAAATCAGCGTACCGTGATCCGAAACGTGTTTTTTTTGCAAAGTAGCATCATGAAATAATTTTTATAAACTATAAGATGGATTAATTAAAGTATTTTCTCGACTTTCGTCTATTCACATTATCATATAAGTGCAATATGGTTGTGATAGAGGCATTTTAAGATCACAAAATTGTTTGACTTTGAGGTGTCAAAATTGAAGCACTACAAATAAAAAATGCATTATGGAGAACAAGGACTCGTCAGTTAAATCACTTTTCATTGATTTCCCTCCAGGATATTTGTTAGACAGTAAGTTGTTACTAGAAGTCGAAGTAATGGAAGGGATCATTAGTACTTGCGAGAGGCAAGTCTCCATCTAGCGGTATCTAATCTAATCTACCATAGATATGCACGGATGTATATTTCATATACACTGAGAGAAAAAATTTTTTTTCAAAAAAATTAACAATGTAATAAAAAATTAATTTGTTGAAAATTTTAAATAATTCTATTTTTTAGCTAAAGAAATAAAAATTTTTCGTATAGTAATTTTATTGTTAGAATAAAGTATTCTAGATTTAAGAAAAAACAATTTTGGATGAAAATTCGCAAATTGTCAATCTAAAATTGTTTTTATCCAAATTTAAAAAAAATTTTTAACAAAAAAGTTACTGGGAGAAAAATTTTTATTTCTTCAGCTAAAAAATAAAATTGCTTAACATTTTTAACAAACTAATTTCTTACTAGAAATTTTTTTCTCTCAACGTATGTTTGATAAATCTGTTTTTCGAAAGAATATGATTACAATTATATAAATAATAATTATCAAATTTACAAATCGTTAAAAAAATAAGAATCTGTTTTTTATCACGTAATTCGGCTCAATAGAATTATTCATGTATTCAATTAATAGTAAAATATAAAATTGTAAGAAATCAAAAAACTGAAATTAATTTTCTGACAAAATTTTTGAACGTTTTAAGAAAAACAATTATTTTAATAAATGAATTTGATGTAGAATAAAATCACATTTTATATGGAACTTTTATTCTTTTTTTTTTTTTTTTTTTTTTTTTTTTTTTTTTTTTTCAATTCCTTTATAATCAATCAATGATCCGTTTATCATCAATGGAAAGAATAAAAAATGAACTGCATTATAATAATGTTGAAGTAAAATACGCTTGAGTTAATAATTGGGAAGAGATGTTCTTAATTCCAGCAACCCTCTTTTCGGAGCATAATAACAGGCTTTTCAGAAAGACCTCGACAAAATTTATCATAGCCATCGCAGACGAATTTCAATAAGACAAAGTACAACCGAAAATAAAACGAATATTCGAGGTCTTTTCATGAGACTTAAACCAAATGGAAGGTCAACAGCGGACCAGAGACCACAAAAAAAGCATTTGGTAGACATTCAATGACCTCGAAGTACTCAAGGATTTTTTTTTGCTTTCTTGATTTCGCAACAGTCAAACATTTTTTACACCAGTTATTAAACAATTAACCAAAAGAATTTTTGATGCTTCTTATTATTTTTTTCATGAATAACATCAAAGTAATTTAATGTTAATGAACAATATAATTTCATGTTATCGTTCTCTTTATTGTGGTGTAAAAAATTATTAAATTTAATTAAAGTTATAAAATTTTAATGAAGTGTATGAAATTTTATAAAATTTAGGGAGATTTTTTTCAGGCAGTATGAAAACGATATTTTGTAAGATTTAATTGAATAATATAAAACATAAGAATTTTTCATAACTTAATTCAATAATTTTTAGAATAAAGATTACGATTTTATGTAATTTGATCGAAATGTTTTTTATAAATGAGTTATTTTCGATAAGTTATAGCTTACCTGAAAAAAGTAGGACAAGTAGTTCAGGACTAGCCACTAGATGGAGATTGACAGTCTAAACTTCTCTTATCAAAAGAGACATTACTTACAAGTATCATACGTTACAAATTAGCTTCTGAAAAATTATTATTTACAATTGGTAGTTATTCAAAAGAGTACGACTAATATGACTTGCCCTCCATTTAATAGAAATATTTGTTTGCTTTTATTAATTTGCACATTTAATAGCGCGTCTTGCTAGACTTTTTAAAATTTTTGTAAAAATTAATTCAAAAAAATAAATTTAAAAGCGTAGAATCGAAAATTTAGTCAAGACGAATTTATCACTCCTAAAAATGATTTAAGATTAACATTTTAAATTGCATTTAATTTCGTGGTTCAGATTACACAATTTAGTTATGACATTTGATAAATTAAATTGAAGAATTTGAATGAAATTATTCAAAATGATATTTATCTGAAATTCGATAATTTCTTTTGTTTTAAATTTTACAGTTATCACACTCCAGTTGTGCAAGAACTAAAATGATACTCGCCATTTTATATTTTGTTACAATACAAACTTGAAAGCTAGTGTGAGATTTGATATTTTGGTTTTAAGGAATTAAGATAATTAATTATTACGGCAATAAAGTATTACCATAATTTGAAAAGTTGATTCGACATTTATCATAACAAATTTTTATAGTATTATTTTCATCGATGTAACTCTGCAGAGAATATTATTTCTATACAGGCAATAAATATCATAGTTGATTACCAGTAGTATCTCAATGATTGTAGCAAGTAAAGTGAAATATAACAATTAGTATTAAAATGGACAAATAATAGTCTGCGAATGTCAAATTAATTTTATTTAGAATCTTATAACTCTTTAAATGGCTAAACTTGAGTCAGGTGCACGGAGAAAAAAAATGTCTTTTTAAAAAAATGAGCAATGTTGTAATAAGATATTAATTCGTTTTAAATTTCTAAATTTTTTAGCTAAAAAAATCATAAATTTTCTCACAGTAATTTTGCTGTATAAAAAAAGTTGACTAGATTTGGGAAAAAATAATTTTGGATGAAAATATACGTTATCTATCTAAAATTGTTCTTCTTCAAATTAAATGAACTTTTTTTCAATAAAAAAGTTATTGTGAGAAAAATTTTAATTTCTTTAGCTAAGAAATAAAATTGTTTAAAATTTTAAACAAATTAATTTCTTGTCACATCAATGCTAATTTTTTTAGAAATAATTTTTTCTCTGTGTGCTTCTGCAGTAAGTAGAAACAAGACTTTTTCCCAACTGAAAAAAAATAATCGTAAGGATTTGAATAGATTTAATCAATTTTTAAATCACTATAAAAATCATTTTAAAACTTTGCTCTATAAAACATGCCCATTAACAAATTTTTTTCACAAATTCGAACATTGGCTTTTAAGTATTCTAATTTTTTGGTAACTCAGAAAATACTTATGGAAAATCATAATATTTAATGTACTCTTTAATTAAAAATAGTTTAATTAAGTAAATAGAGCAATGAAAAGTAACGAAGTTTTATTATTAAGGAATCTTCAGAAGAGTTTTTGTGAGCGGCGAACCAAGTTGAAGTACATAAGGCCCTCGGCAGTGCTGCCATCAGTTGACTGAGGTCAATGTCGGGTGTTTACGGATTGGACCGGGCCTGCGACTAGCATTGGACCGGTGTTGCGGGTTAATATATGTGTGAGTGTAAATAACGACACACCGGCATTGCATAAACACTCCTTTGTTTTTGAAAGTGTGTGCGTTTGCTCGCGATATAGTCTGTGTGTTCGCAGTGTTCGTGAAGAGGTGCATCGCCCTCTGACGCTACTTCAAGGCCAGCGAAAATGCATGTTCAGCGTCCTATCCCTCTTTCTCGTTATCTTTAACTATACTATAATCGCCAAAAGCCTTGGCGACTTACTTTTCTTACTCACTCGTTATTACCTTTTGCTTGCTTTACTTCCCCTAAAGCGTCGCTGAATAAAAAGTGAGAGAAGATAAAAGAAGCAACGACGAAGGAGGCGCCAGGTTTTCGGACAAAGAAAAATACCTCAACCTGGGATGCCGAGAGATAGGTCGGGTCTGCGCTTTTGCGCATGTCTGCTATATCGTTAAATCAGGCCCAAGTTTTTTTTTACAGTTTTATTCAACTTGTCTCATCATTTTATTTTGCTTTATTATTTTTAAAACTTGTTATTTTATATTATAATCTTTTTTTTCAAACAGTTTTTAATTGCAAAAATTATTTAATAATTTATAATTGATTTTTTTCAGACAAATATCGCTTAGATAATCGTTTACATGCAGACGATACAACGAAAGAAATATTGTTTTGTTGCAGGTCAGGTGGAGAATTAATACATGTATGTAGCAATGTACCTGCTCTACAGTAGTGTGTCACTTTCCCTTTAGACCATATTCCTTGCCAGGATGCAGGCAATGTGCATAATGTGCGACGTAACTTTATGAGCAACCGATATAGGAATGAAGGACAAAGAGAAAGAAGAGGAAGGCCGTATTATGAAGCTACAACTGTCCGTTATTTTACTTTTTATCAAATACTTTACGACATTATCTCAAATATTTATTTACATGTGATTATTTATCCACTAAATTTAGGATTTTAATCATTTTTTACCTCATTTCATCTCTTGAAAAATTGATCTTTTATGGGTGTACAAGGTCGCTGCGGTCATGAGTCCATTGTTGCGCTTCGGCACACCTGACACGATTCGAAGAACCCATTCAGACGCAAAATCCTCCATCTTTCTAAATTTTATTGTAGTTATACGCTACAGCATATGCTATTCTTCTGATTTTTGAATTGTGGTTAAGTTTTTAATATACGCAAGTTGATGTTTTGGAAGACACTCGATGATTACGTTCTTCTTAAAACATGTAAAATAAATTGTTAGGTGATAGGATTTTTGTATAAACGTATTGAAATTTTTTGTCTATATCTTTCAAACAAATTAGCTGGTTCAGAAAAAGGTTGTAATTATTTTAGCAAATTTCTTTACGACTTCGCTTGAGTAGCTTCACAGCAGATTTCAATCACACCAGTTTAGATAGTTCCAAAAGTTTGTACAGTACAGTAAGAAAAAAATTTTTGGCTGAATTTTATAACATTTTTAGTATCTTCAATTTTATTTTATTATTTCTTGATTTATTTGGTTCATGAAGAATATGTTCGCATTGATTACCAGAAAAATATTCAAAAAGACCTTCAGTAAGGAAAAATTTCTTTTGGAGATCATAAGCATTGTGGTGACAGGAAATTAATTTGTTGAAAATTTTGAATAATTTTATTTCTTATCTGAAAAAATCAAATTTTTTCTCATAGTAACTTTCTTATTGAAAAAAAAGGTTCCTAAATTTTGACGAAAATAATTTTGGATGAAAAGTGCCATATTTAGTATCTAAAATTCCTTTTTTCCAAATCAGGAACTTTTTTTCAATAAGAAAGTTACTATGAGCGAAACCGGTATTTCTTCAGCTCAGAAATAGAATTGTTTAAAATTTTCAACAAATTTATTTCTTATTACGACATCGTCTATTTTTTTCAACAGAAAATTTGGTGATATGTATTATTCTTATTGAATTAAAACTAAAACTTGAACCGATGAGTATAATATTACTACAATATCGATGATTAATAACTATATGGAGCAAATTTATAGAATCAACAAACTATTAAAAACCGTTCTAAAAAAAATAATTACTATCAAAAAATATTTAAAGTCATGAAAAAGCACAAATTCACAAAAGCTTTTTTACTATGAAAATTCTTTTGAAAATTAAAATTGCTCGTCACAAAATTATCCTTATTTTCTTAATTAAGTGGACTGATATTTGACAGATAAAACTATCTTTACGTATTTAAAAAAAAGTAAATGAATAAACAAAATTATTCTAGCGTGAAATTCGAATCTATTCAAAATTACTCCAAAAACATCATAATAATTTAACTATTGTTGGAAACTACATGAAACCTTGAAAAGGCACAAATTCACGTCAATTCACGGAAAAAATAGTGACTTTAAAATCTCATTAGGTGATACAAAAATTATATCACCTGTGAAGTCTACAGAAGTAATCCTAGATTCACATTTTTGTATCTTATGTATTTTAAATGGGACAATATTCTTTTAGCATTGATTATACAAAATCATCGGCTATATGTTATTTTCACATTTTTTTATAACAAATTCTTAATAAATAAAAAAATACATACGACACGAAACATCAACAACAAATATATCCTATACAATATTCAGGCGCATGCTCGTAGGGTACGCATAATTTACTTCACTGTAATGTAAAATCTACATCACGGTGATACAATATTTGCATGTATCATCTCAATCCAAAACTAACACCACTTTTTTTTCCGTGAAGACATTTTAAATGATACTAAATTTAACTAAAAAATCCTATTTTATCAATACGCTGGAGACAATATTATCTTCACTCTCTTAATCATATAGAGTCATTTGGGGTAAATGTGCGCAGTGGGTAAGAGTGCGCAAACCCATTAATTTGAGTCCCAAATACATGGGATTGCGCACTCATCTTACCCACTGCGCACATTTACCCCAAATGACTCTACACAGAGAAAAAATTTATTCTTTAAAAAAAAATGAGTAATATAATAAAAAATTAATTTGTTTAAAATTTTAAACAATTTTATTTTTTAGCTGAAGAAATACAAATTTTTCTCATCGTAACTTTCTTGTTGAATAAAAGTTTTCTAGATTTAGGAAAAAACAATTTTGGATAAAATTTCGCAGGTTGTCTTTCTAAAATTCTTTTTTTTTTTCCAAAACACAAAAATTTTTTTGTTCAGTGGTGCTGATTAATATACAAAAATCTTAAAATGTCTATCAAAAGTTTTGCTTTGAACTATTTAATAATGTATGAAGCTTAATTAATAACTTATTATTAATTAAAGGTATAGATAAATGGATGATGAAAATAATGCAGAGTAGGTTTTGAATTACAGAAGATGTGTATATGTGTATAATTTAGCATAAAAGTATATGTACACAATGACTAGTTGGCGGTATCAATATAGCTTAAACATCTATGTTGTATTATGCGGAAGCCAATAGTAGACTCCCTTTGACTATGGGCCCGCGTTTCGAGGGCATCCAGCGGCGAGAAATACTACATGGTGAATGCGTCAGTAAGCGCAATCGATGAAAATCATTTCCTCGCTCTTTGAGCATTCCTCTGTGAGCACCGCATTGAATGCAAAGTAAAAAATAAAATGAAAAATAAGAGAAATAGAAAGGGAAAAAAATTATTATAAAGATGCCGAAGACAAAGGAAGGTTGACGGACCCCTGGATGACTTTACTTTTGTGAAGCTGGGTACATTCAGGTACTTATTCAGGTACTGAGCATGTGTACGTGTCAGGTGGGAAGAGGAGTAAAGAGAGATGCTATGAATTTCACATACGAAAGAGCAGGAGCAGTAGAAGGCAAGGACCCGTACACAATGCGTGCTCCGGAGAATAAACGAGCTTGGCATTTGTACCGAGAAGAAGGGGCAGTTAGGCTTACTTCAAGTACAAGACCAACTGAAAAGCATGCACCATTGGGATAATGCCGAACCGACGAGTCGAGTAGTGGAATTAAGAGACGTCAGAGGGCCGGAATTTAGGGTAGGTCGAAACCGACCTCTCTTTCGTTCGTATCATCCCAATTTCTGTACTCACGCCATACTTATTTTTAGCATTTTGAATAACTTTATTGAATTTTACCATCCGCTGCACAGAAAAGAACCTTCACTTGAGCCAAGAAAATATTATTCTTCCTAATTATTTTGTTGAGCGAAAAAAAATTTTTTTTTGACAGGAAATTTCACTTATTCCAATAAAATTAATTCTCTTGCTTTAAGAAATACGTATCTCGATCCAAGAAAATTTATTTAAGTCAAGAAAATCTTGTTTTAAGAAAATTCAGCCTCTTGCTCCAAAAAATTTAGTTCTTGATAGAAGTAAATTTTCTTGTCTTGAGAAAATTTCTCTCTTGCTATAAAAAATTAAATATAAAGATAGAAGTAAATTTTCATTGATTAACATGTCAAATGGGAAGATCAAATAATATTAAGTCATTTTTTTTTTCATTCAATATGTATAATTGCACGCTAAAATAATATAAAATGGGTATCAAATATTCAACAGAAAAATTTTCTCAAGCTGAGAAAATTTTTTTCTCACCTTAAGTAAAAGTGGCGCTGCTTCCCTAAAGTATCTAAAAATCTTGATCAAATATAAAAATTTATTGTATTAAGTATTTATGATAATTTGAATTAAGTAAAAATTACTTCCACCAAGAATAGAATTTCAAGAAAAATTTTTACTTCGGCCAATACAACTTCGGTCTTTCTTCAGGCACCCGAAAATTTTCTTGAGCCAAGAATTTTGTTCTCCAGTCAAGAAATTTTTCTTTCTGTGTGTCCTCGTTATAATTCAACTGGGTAAAAATTTATGTGCGATGTACATGCAGTCAAATTAAATAAAATTAAAAAATTCAAGTGTAATCAGTTTGCAACCGTGACGGTAAGAGCCAAAACAAAAAAAGTAAATGGAGAATCGAGCAGCTGAAGAAATAAATAAATAAATAAATAAAAAATAACCAGAGGGAACGTCTTGAAAGTAGCTCTTCACTCCCGTCTTACCCATCCCCACCTGAATTAGTGGCGTTGCGGGCTGGTACGCCAACTCAATTTCTCCTCTTTTGGTACCTAACTTCGTACCTACGGCAAGCTCTTACACACAACTGTGGGCCCCTCCGTGTTATATTACTGGGTCCTACGGCCATTGATCCCGACCTTCACGCGCCGAACGAACGCGATTGCTAACGAAAGCGGACTTTCCGAACTCGAACCTACAGTAACTTGGTTTTGCTTCGTTCGACGTAGCCACTCAGCTCACAACACCCCACTGCTCTTCCCTACCACATCAGACTCTTTTTCATTTGCCCAGAGCATTTTCACTGGATCCCCGTACCGGCATCCCCGGCTATTTCGTCCGTTTCTTACCCACAGTCTGTTTTCTTTCAATGTTTTTAATCTTTTCATCCTCGGTTATTCTCTTCATCCGTCCTTATTCCTCTCCTTCTCTTGTTACCTACAGTCATTCGAAATTCTTACACGCACTGGGCAAATGCTGCTTCAAGTTTGCTGATGGTGAATCCACACATCTACCGAACTTGAGAACCCTAACCTACCACAACTTGTTTTCAATATAATTGCTTTTATTTCCTGTCTGCTCTTTTATTTTTTATTCTTTTACGGTGAATTAATACCTTATGATTTATTTTTTACCAGTAAATTATTGTTATGCTCCTTCTTCAATTATTTCAGTCCACTGCTTTAAATTTTTCTGAGGTCATTCAGTCACATAAAAATATATCGTCATTTTAATAAGTACAGATTATTTAATTCAATGGAAATCTATTTGTTGCATGTTGGTCCTGATTTCAAAACTTATTCAAAATTTCATCATATTATCTCTTAAATAATTAAGTAACGCCCAAAAATAGAATTGGTTAGAAAAATTTATGTATATGTATGTACATTGATACACATCGCGTACCGAATGTCAAAAGACTGTAAAAAAATTCGTTTTGCCAATCGCTTTGCAAAAATGATCTACACTAATAAAAGGATTTAGTACGGAGTACTAAACTAATTTAGTAACAAAATTTTTAGTCATTTATTTGGGGAAAAAAAATATTTTTTGCCCATCAATATTATTTGTCACAATTTAATAAATGATTTTTACTCTAATTAAATTATATTAATATAAACAAAGCCTTATTACATGGAAATAAATTTTTGTTTCCATCACCAAATAATATTTAGTAGTACTCGTGTAAAAAAAATTGTCCCAAAAATGTTCCAAGCGTGGACATCCAAACGTGACACAATAAAGGACAGTTTTGGGACATCACATAAAGGATAGGTAATTTTAGAATCAACGCAATTTATTTTAAACAATTTAGTTGAAATTTTGCCCTTAAAATCTTATGTGGAACCTTTTTTAAATAATCTTAAAACGTTTTTTTAACTATTCGAGAGCAAATTTTAAATACTTTTGAGACATTTCTTGGACATTTTTGGGACAATTTAAAGACATTTTTAGAATAATTTTGCGACAATTTTGAACGTTTTTTAAATGATTTTGAGAAAGATAAATTATTTCTGCGCTGCTGTAGATTTATCTGACAAATGATGAATAAAAAATTTTAGGACACTTTTGGGAAAGTTTTAAAACTTTTTTGGGCCAATTTTATAATGTTTTTAAAACAATTTTGAACGTTTTTTAATTGATTTTAAGAAATAGAATTTATTTTTGCACAGCTGTAAATTTGTCCCGAAATTAATGGATGAAAAATTCTAGGACAATTTTGGGACAATATGAGAATGTTTTTACAACAAATTTAGAACATTTTTATATTCAAAATTGTCATAAAAATGTTCCAAATTTATTGTAAAAACATTCTAATGTTGTCCCAAAATTGTCCTAAAATTTTTCACCTATTAATTTTGGGACAAATCTACAGCTGTGCAGAAATAAATTATTTTTCTGTAAATCGTTTAAAAAAAGTTCAAAATTGTCGTAAAATTGATCTAAAAATGTTCCAAATTTGTTGTAAAAACATTATAATATGGTCCCAAAAATATCCTAATATTGTTCTAAAATTTTTTATCCATCAATTTTAGGGCAAATCTACAGCTGTGCTGAAGCGAATTCTATTTTTTAAAATTATTTAAAAAACGTTCAAATTGTCATAAAATTGTTCTAAAAATGTTCCAAATTTGTTGTAAAAACATTCTAAAATTGTCACAAAAATGTCCTTAAATTGCCCCAAAATTTTCCTAATATTTTTCATCCATTAATTTTAGGGCAGATCTACAGCTGTGCAAAAATAAATCTTCTTTCTGAAATTCATTTAAAAAATGTTCAAAATTGTCGTAAAAAAATTCTAAAACTGTCCAATAAATGTCCCAAAAATGTCCTAAAAATGTCCAAGAAATGTCTCAAAATTTGTTCTCAAATAGTTAAAAAAATGGTTTAATATTTTTAAAATAAGTTTCCATACTAGATTTTAAGGACAAAAATTTTAACTAAATTGTTTAAAGTAAATTGCGTTAATTCTAAAATTATCTTAGAAGTATTCCGAAAATAAAAAAAAAAACACTTAAAATTTACGAAATAATTACTAAAATGCACTATTTTAAAATTTCCTATTATCTATGTGATGTCCCAAAATGGCCCTAAAAATGTCCTTTATTGTGTCACGTTTGGATGTCTACGCTTGTTGTCCACGATCCAAGTTAGATTTCATTAGTGTGGTTACATGAAAATATAAATCTGAGTATAATTTTTGCTATATATAATAGAGCTATATAAATTAGACTTTGTGATAGGTTTTTTGATTGCATTAAGAGATATTTTTATTTATTTTTATCATTTTTATTATCTTAGCATATAGAAATACGGAAGCAAGACAAACCATAAGATCAACGTAACTTTTATAATTTACAAGCTAATAAAATATATAATATATAAAACTATAATGAAAACATAGTAATATTATGTCATATAATTTTACTGCATCATTATAGAAAATGCGTTTAATTTTACAAGTATAATAATTTATTATAATAGTATAAGTATAATAACGAAATAAGTACAAATATAATAACAATGTAATAAAAAATAAGTTTAATAAAATTTTTTAATCTTTAATTCGAAAATTTTCCGTTTACTTTTAATTATTGCAGTTTATCTCTTATTTATTTGTTTTTTAACTTTAAATCCTCACAAAAAAAAAGTAGACAAGCTCTCTATTGCAGTCTGTTCTATAACTTTAGTTCCAGGAATTTCAGACTCGTCGCTATTATAGCTGTATAGACTCCAATGCATCACTAAATTTTTATTGACTTGAACGAGGAAATTTCTTAAAATTTAATAATAAAATATGGAGATTTACGTAAAATTTTATGAATAAAGAAAGAGGAACAAAAACAATGTACTTTATAAAGCAAAAAATTTTGCTTTATCTGCTTTTTTTTTTTATTAAATCGAATCAAATATATTAAATTTAAAAGTTAGAATTTTGTGATTAAGAATATCAACAATAATAATTTTCGTTTAATTTAATTTGTTTTTCAAGATGTTGCAAGCAAGGTATAGCTAAGTTCTTTAGTTAATGCATTAGGTAGATATGCGATGATTCAAAACAAGGTTATTGGCTTTACAAGTTGCAGCTGTCACTAGTGTAACGATGGTTGCCTTTCTCACTCTGAACTGCGTTGGCCAGCCGGTAGAAGTTTTATCCAAACCACTTATTTTTCAAGATGGAATCTCGCGTACGTACCTGCAATATAACAGCATCTATAATTTTCGTATATCAGTTGACTATTTTTATGTTGTTGAAACTGTTCGATTTGAATTGGATAGTTTTCTATTGTTTTTCCATTGCGAACAAATATTTAGTTCTAAAATTAAAAGGTCACCGCATAAGTGTCAGTACACTAGAATGTGACTTTTTTTTACAATCTCTCTTAATTCCGTCTGGGGGTACACGAAAAGTCTGTAAAAAAAAAAGGAGAAGGAAAACTTAGGCTTAGGCTGTAAAAAAAAGACGGTATGGTAGAGTCTTTGATAGAAAAGAGTCCCTTAATGGACGCCACCCAACGCTCAAAAGTTGAACTTTTGGAGCGAGTATTATAAAAATTTTTTTTTTTTAATTAACAAAACTTTAAACGCGTTTATCTCAGAACTATGTTTTTCTGGTTGACGTATACATGATATCTCAATGACAGCACGGAAAAAAGAAAACTCGAAAAATTACAGTATATAATGCAACGTGGCGCTTAAGCCATGCTTAAACGAATTCATGATGAAAACTGGAAAAATTACAGTTTTAGATTGTAATTATTACAGATTTGATAAGAATTACATTGTAGAATGTAATATTTGCATTGAAAGCTTTTAAGGAGGTCCTTTTTATATCTTCTTTATTTAAGGAGGTCCTTTCGCCGCCAATGTAAAATAAAAAATATTAGATTATGAGTAAATTCTATTTTTTTCTAATAGTTAAGGTCCTTATTTATTTAATAGTGAGGTTTAAATTATACTTTACCGGTCAAATTTTTGAAAAAATAAAATTTTTAAATGTCAGTATTTGTTCACAGTCTTGTGAGAAAGTCAGACGTTTGCAGTATTTCTCGGATTATACTATCAGTCATGGATTAGATGAAGTGAAAAAAAACTAAAAATTAGATTTTCGAAATATTCAGGTTTCTTTTTTTGTAATAAAATATATCAGTTACCGAGATATTTATTGAGAAATTAATATTTAAAAATCCCAAAAAATTCTCAAGTAACCTACATTAATATATGGAGTCAAAATATTTGGCAACGTTGCGTATTGCGGGAGCTTCAGACCATTCAATAAATTCAAATTAATTTATTTATTTACACTGACTGCAAAAACTTAAACGTGGTTAAGGTTATATTATGCAAATGAAAATGTAAACAACTGAAATACAGCGTTGCCAAATCACGGACAGGTTACTAGCAGTTGATTTGAAAGAGTCAAATTAATTTTTGTATTTAACTATTTTTTTTTTTATTTTCAAAATTTCAACGATTAATGCCTCATATACTATTTATTATTTAATTTTAGGAATTTTTATGGGTTTCTTTTTTTAATTTATCGTATATTGACTACTACAATTGTTTCGACTCAACTGGAGCGAAAGGATTTCCTTAATATTGAATAAAAAAATTGAATTTAGAAAAATGTTATTTCAAGCTGTAATTATTCTAGTTTTGATTACGACGGGACCGATATTACATTTTATACTGTAATTTTTCGAGTTTTCTTTTTTCCGTGAGCTATAAACTGTAAAAAATTTGCGGAGTGAACGCGGAGTGAATGATTTTTAATTGATTCACTCCCAGCGGGAGTGATATTCACTCCGAGAAGGAATCAATTTTTATTAACAATAAAATTCACTCCGCATTCACTCCCAAAATAAATGAATTTAGAAATTAATAAATTTTTGTAAAGAAAATATTTTTATAAACCCTTTTTATATTTAATTATTAAAAATTTAATTTATTATTTTTAATAATATTTCATTTTAATTATTATTATAATGTTTTTATTTATTTTTTTTTTATAAATTAATTATAATTAAAAATTTTCAAAAAAAAATATGTAGATTATATATATATATATATATATATACTAGCGGAACCGACAGACGTTGTCATGTACACATGTCTTAAATTTAGAAATTTTAGGAATGAGCTTGTATATGTTAAAAACTCATTAGTTAACAATATGCAATGGGCATTCTTCAATAATTAACATTTTCGTAAATATAAGCCCATTTTGATTTTATACTCATCAAGAGCTTTCATTTGAGTACCCACATGCATTTT
>CAJNRD030001117.1:12985057-13014192 GCA_905319865.3 Cotesia congregata | reverse complement strand
AAAATTTTCAAAAAAAATATGTAGATTATATATATATATATATATATATACTAGCGGAACCGACAGACGTTGTCATGTACACATGTCTTAAATTTAGAAATTTTAGGAATGAGCTTGTATAGTTAAAAACATCATTAGTTAACAATATGCAATGGGCATTCTTCAATAATTAATATTTTCGTAAATATAAGCCCATTCTGATTTTATACTCATCAAGAGCTTTCATTTGAGTAGGTACCCACATGCATTTTTGATATATTTTATATATTTATATATTTCACAAATACCATATATATAAAATATATAAAAAATGTTATATGGGTACTCAAATGAAAGAACTCGATGAGTGTCACATCGGGATGAGCTTATATCTTTCAAAACTTCAATAATTAAGAAATGACATTGTATCCTGTCAACTAATGATATTTTTAAAGATATAAGCTCATCTCGATGTTACACTCATCAAGACCTTTCATTTGAGTACCCACATCAATTTTTCATATATTTTATGTATTCATATGTATTATATATATGTATGTATGAAAAATATATCAAAAATGCATGTGGGTACTCAAATGAAAACTCTTGATGAGTGTAACATCGGAATGAGCTTATATCGTTAAAAAAATCATTAGTTAACAAAATACATTATCATTCGTTAATTATTAACATCTTCATAAATATAAGTCCATTATGATTTTATACTCATCGAGACCTTTCATTTGAGTACCCACATGAATTTTTTCATATATCTTATATATATGATATTTATAAAATATATGAAAAGTGCATGTGGGTAGTCAAGGTCAACAATTTATAAATAAAAAATCTATTAAATAAACATTTTCTCGTGGACTGAATTGTGAATCTAAACCATTCTGGAATCCACCGGAAGACACACAAAACATTTCATTAAAATCGGTCTAGCCGTTTAGGAGGAGTTCAGTGACAAACACACGCACAGAAGAAATATATATATAAAGATTAATTTTGAGATTTTTTTTGTAGAACGAAAATTCATCCTTATTTTATTTATTTTAAAAACTCCGAACGTGGATGTTTTTCAGAGTGAAATTCGAAATCACTCCGAAATCACTCTAAAATCATTCCGCAAATAAAAACTCCGGATTCACTCCTTATACGCGGAGTATTTAATTACTTCACTCCGGAACTCCGAGTGATGGGAGTGAAATGGGAGTGAAATTCATTCCCGATTCACTCCGGATTTTTTACAGTGTAGGATCAGCTACAACTAAATCAAAATTTTTATTTTTACTATTTTTTTTGGGACTAAAAAACTGTGAAAAAGCCTCACTGTTATCCATCTATTATTAACTTCCCGCTAAGAAGATCGAAGATTTTCAAAAATCGGGAAGTTATTGGTTTTACCCCGTTTTTCGAAAATCGAGTTTTCATCAGATCTCGACGTTTTAAGGTCCTAGAAAGCTTCCCTGATTATTCCCGCCATGGTGTCTGTATGTCTGTATATATGACTGAACTTAGATTTTGAATACGATTTGGACCGATTCGGACCGGTAGATTTTAAGAAATCTAAAAAAAACTACGAAAAAAAATTTTTTCAAATGTGGTTTTTTTTAATAACTTTTAAACAGCTTGACCGGAGCTCGGAGAGCACAAAATTACACGAAAATTATATTACACAAAAACGTAATAAGTGCAATTTTGAGCGCTTAATTTTGAAAGTAATATTGTAATATTTTAATAGTAAACAAAAATGTTTATTTCTTCAAAAAAAAAAAAAAAAATCAATTACATCAAATAAAAGCAAAATCATATAAGTAATATTGTAGACTTTTAGAGAATCCTTGACTCCGAACTTGTTTTTAATCATCTAATCGATAAAGTGCTTATCACAAATTCTTTACAGCATTCAATGTCAAAGATTACGAAAAGTTGCAAGACTGAATATATTGTAATAGAAATCATGTTAATTTTATTTGCTAGTTGTTAATGTCTACTATTCGCAAAATATTCATTCAGTGTGTGACTTCAAAGCAATGACTTTGAATAAAATTACAATTGCTTCGTTGATGATAATACTTATTAACAATGCTAAATATTTGTATGTATACTTACCAAAAACAGACACTGATCACATTAAAGATCATAGATTGTATTTGACGCTATTGCTTAAAAATGGCAAAATCACAAGTTAATCACAAGGAAATGTTCTACGTTGAAAGTTACAGTGGATATCTAACTGTTGATGAGCAATACAACTCGAACCTCTTCTTCTGGTACTTTCCTTCAAAGGTAATTCAATTTATCAATTTCTTAACCTAAATAATTAGGTACTAAATTAACAACCCTAAATACTTATATTACAACTTTACTTAGATCCAAAAAACGATCCTGTGGTGCTGTGGCTTCAAGGCGGACCTGGTGCGACATCTCTTTGGGCGCTCGTCTACCAAAATGGGCCCTTCAAAATCCACAACAACAAAATTTTATCAATACGTCAGTACAGTTACAGCAGCAATCATAACCTGATTTACATCGACAGTCCAGTTGGTACTGGCTACAGTTTTACTGATAACAACCACGGCTATGCAAGAACTGAGTCAAAAGTCTACAAAGACCTATACTCTGGATTGCTGCAGTTCTACTAACTATTCCCGGAACTCCAAGGCAACCCTCTGTTCATCAGCGGTGAATGTTACGCTGGGAAATACATCCCTGCCTTTTCGTACCTGATCCACCAGAAGAACCCCACTGCTAAGATCAAAATCAACCTGAAAGGTCTTATCGTCGGCAACGGGTTCGTGGACCCCATCAGTCAAATGCACTTTGGGAACCACTTGCACGAAATCGGACTGCTGGACCTGAACGGCAAGGTTCGCTTTAACTTGTACGAAGAGAAAATACGGTCCTTGATTAAAAGCAATCAACTCACAACCGCTTTAGAGGTTCCCAATGAACTCCTCTTCAACTTCCCTTCTGTGCTTTCAATTCTAACAGGGTTCAAAAGCTACCTTTTCAATTATTTGGACAACCAAAATTCAGATGACTGGGATGCTTTGGTGGACTGGATTCAGCGTCCTGATGTTCGAGCTGCTATTCATGTTAGCTATGACACTCCTTTCAAGATAATTAACCCAATAATCCTGAAATACTTGCAGCATGAGTTTATGAAATCGGAGGCTGATAAGATAGCTGCGCTGCTTCCTGAATACAGGGTTATCTTTTATAATGGGCAACTGGATATGATTATTCCTTATTCTTCTATAGAGACTGCTTTGCTAAATTTACAGTGGGAAGGAGGTGATGAGTTCAAAAAAGCTTCTAGAAGTGTTTGGTGGAGTGGTGATGAGTTAGCGGGTTATGTTACGAAAGTGTGGAATCTAAATTTTGTATTAATTCGTAATGCTGGACATGCTTCTGGAGTTTATCAACCGAAGTGGGTTTTAGAAATGATCACTCAATTTACTCATAATTGAGTTTGTGTTAAGAATTTTATGGCTGAATGAAAAATTGTTACAAACGATGTCTTAAATAGCTTAACTAGAAGAGCCCTTAGTGCGCAACCAAAAGATCCGGGTTCGATTCCCGGTCCGGGCTGTCCGAATTATTTTTTCTGTTTTCTGAGTTAAAGTTAATTAAGATGACTATTAAGCCCATATTTAACGAAAAATAGTTTAAGTAACTATTTATCGTGGTTCAATATAATGAATAATTTTAATTAAATAGTGGTGATACTATTTAACTTAATTTTCTTAATTTAGAGAACGATATTTTTCTTTCAATTTGTATGTGTTTGTGTTAATAAAATCTCATAAAATTTTTCCTGAAAAATTTCGACAAAAACAATTATAATTACGTTTATTTGTTTGAAAGATATCACTGTCGGAAAATTTTTAATAAAGTTTTTTATTTAAATAAATTAAAAACTCAAATTCTTAATCCTCAAAAAAGAAGGTTCTGAATTTACAGCAGCTAATTCCTAATAGACATTCATAAATAAAAAATTTATTGAGCATTCTTAAATTTGCATGGATCGAATGAACTTATTATATATATTTCAATTTTTTTTAACTTTCCGCTAAGAAAATCAAAGATTTTCAAAAATCGGAAAGTTGTTGGTTTTATCAGGTTTTGCAAAAATCGAATTTTGACTAGATCTCGACGTTTCAAGGTCTCAGGAAGCTTCCCTTACTACCCCCGCGATAGTGTGTGTGTGTGTGTGTGTGTGAGTGTGTGTGTGTGTGTGTGTGTGTGTGTGTGTGTGTGTGTGTGTGTGTGTGTGTGGATGTGGATGTATGTAAACCTCTCATAACTTTTGAACGGATAGACCGATTTGATCGTGATTATCACCATTCGAAAAGGGCTTCACCAAACTTAAATTTTGAATACAATTTGGACCGATTCAGACCGGTAGATTTTAAGAAACTTTAAAAATAAATTTTTTTAAATGGAGTTTTTTTGGAATAGCTCTTAAACCACTTTACCGATCAATTTCAAAAACTAATCAGCTCTTGACATCAAAAAACCACCTCGATCGTTGCCAATCCGGACAAAATCGGTTGATTCGTTCGTGAATTATCGTTGACGAAAAAAAGTGTTTATTCCGAATTACACCGAAATTTTCGGTCTGACGAATTTGTATTTAAAAGTATATCATGGAATCAGAAAAACTGCGTCGAATGCTGTCAACTGCGTGAAAATCGGTCGATTGTTCGTGAGTTATCGTAGTCGAAAAAAAACCGAAAAAAGTGTTTTTTCGGAATTACTTCAAAATTCCTAGTTCGATCAATTCAAACTTAAGGATTCTTCATAAAATTTAAAAAACTGCGTCGAATGCCACCAATTGCGTGATAATCGGTTCATCCATTCAAAAGTCATTGCGGTTTGAAAATTCGAAAATAGTATTTTATTAAACTTCCATCAGACTTTTGAGCTCGGAGAGCTCAAAATAACACGAAAATTATATTTTTGAGCTCGAAGAACTCAAAAACTTACTAAGTGCAATTTTGAGCGCTTAAGTATGGAATTAGCGGGAAGTTGCATGGATGGCCTTTAGGGTCAACCGTTTTACTAATTTAAAAAGTAAAAAACGGAAAAATAGCCAAATTTTTACAATTTTGTTTGTTTTTTTGTGTTCACTCATTAACATTCTAAAAGAATATAAAATTATAAGGGTAGTTAAGTCTTAGTAAGATTCGAAAATGAATATATGAAAGTTTACACATGATTAAAATAGATGAGGATATGAAGTGATAGAGAGAAATAAAAGAAAAACATGAAGAGCGGGATGGGAAAACGAATCGGAGCATGTTGTCCCCGACACACTGCTATACAACATCGACGCCTATCAAAACTGTCAGGTTATTGTCTCGCGTTTTAATGGAACTTCAACTGTGTGGAATACGCTGAACATAATCAAATACGACGAACTATTGAGAATTGAGAGTCGAGAAGTGAAGCTGATGCAAACATATAATAGATATTTACGGAGGTAGGTTGGCACATCTTGGTCATTGTGTCGGTGTATTAGTGCAAAACGATCAAAAATTTGATGCTGAAAGGATCTAAAACCGTCTGTTAATAATAAACTTTTCTCAATTATTTTTCCTACGTTTAATCAATACTATTATGCTTTCAATCAACTGCCAAAAACAGAGATTTCACAGTTTCATGTTGTTTTCTTTTTTTTTTGAGAATAGTTTAATATTTTTATAGTATTACTTTGAAGCTCAAAAAACCTGACTACTTTTAGTTTTTCAAGTTTCCTTTGAAAATGAGTTAATAAACTATTTTACAGAGCCCTCAGCCCTCTTTATTCGAATCCGAATTTAAAGTCCGTTTGGCCCGGTCCTCCTCCAGTTTTGAGTAAAATCCAAAAAAAAAAACCCAAAAAATTGCGAAAAACTGTAGTCACAGCGATGAAAACATTTTTGTGCACCCGGATTAAGTATGATTTTTATTTATTTCAATTTATTGAATCTGAACCTTAATAAGCCGGTTGAACCGTCAAAATTAAAAAAAAATAGCGAAAAACCGAAAAAAAATTGCAATAAATCATGGAAAATCGAAATTATTGAGATGAAAAAATTTTTTGGATTCAGATTGAGTATGATCTCTATGTATTTTGTTTCACTGAATTGAATCTGAATTCTTGTCCCATTAACGTTTTAAAATTAGAAAATTAGGAAAACAGTTGACCTTGAAAGCCATCCCTTCAACTTCCCGCTATTTTCGTAATTAAGGACTCAAAATTGCACTTATTACGTTTTTGAGCTCTTCGAACTCAATAATATATTTTTCGTGTAGTTTTGAGCTCTCCGAGCTCAAAAGTCTGGTATAAGTTTAATAAAACATTATTTTTTAAATTTTCAAACCGCAATAACTTTTGAATGAATGAACCGATTTTCATGATATACTTTAGAACACAAATTAATCAGACTGGAAATTTCGGTGTAATTCGAAAAAAACACTTTTTTCGATTTTTTTCGTCAACGTTCTCACGAACGAATCAACCGATTTTGATCAACTTGGTGGCGATCGACGTGGTTTTTCGATGTTAAGAGCTGATTAGTTTTTGGAATTGATCGGTCAAGCCATTTGAAAGTTACTAAAAAAAAAACATTTGAAAAATTTTTTTTTCGCAGTTTTTTTAAGATTTCTCAAAATCTATCGGTCCGAATCGGTCAAACTTGTATTCAAAATCTAAGTTTAGTCGAACTCTTTCGAATGGCACCAACCGCGGTCAAGTCGGTCAAACTGTTCAAAAGTTATGAGAGGTTTACACACACACACACACACACACACACACACACACACACACACACACACACACCACGTCTAGATCTGAATATTATATTAAAACGTCTAGATCTGATGAAAACTCGATTTTTGAAAAGCGGGGTAGAACCAATAACTTCCCGATTTTTTAAAATTTTCAATTTTTTTTAGCGGGAAGTTAAAAATTAACTTGAATCAAGAGAAAAATTCTTGAATCAAGTAAAATTTACTTGAACGAAGAAAAATTTTTTAGTTAAAAAATTTTTCTACACAAATTAATATGATGTTCTTGAAAATTATTTTCTTGATCAAAAAATATTTCAAGTAAATAAAAAAAATTATAAATCATTATAAGATTATTAATAAACTTCCCGGGAAAAAATGATCAGACATGAACAGGCATGAGTCTTCAGGCCTGATCAGCCATGAAAAATGATCATACCTGATCAGGCATGAATTGACCTGATCAGACCTGATCAGACATGGTCAGGTTTGAAATACAATTGTTACTTTTAATTAATTATTTTGCTTAATTTTATGGATCAGTGCTTGATAGCATCACACGCAATTGTCTTTAATGAATTAAAATAAAATAAAAATGATTCCATATAATTGTACGACTGTAGCACCAACAGTCACCCATCCAACTACTAACCACGCTCAATTTTGTTTAACTTCGGTGATATCCGTGCGCCTTGAAGTTTCCGCCTGCTTTGCTGCTATCTTATGTGACAACAATTCTATGAAGTACATAACGTATCAAATAAGTTTATCATAAATATAATATAAAAATTGATTTTATAATATATTTTGATAGTCCTAATTTATTTATTTAACCGAATCTCATTATAACATCACATTTATTTAAATAATAAAATAAGTAATCATTTTAATATTAGGCAGGAGCAGAGCAGACTAAAACATCCCATAGGAAATGTAACAAATTTTTTATTTCAAAATTATTCAAACCTACACTGAAAAAAAAGTTTTCTACTCCGCACGATACGAGATCGCTACTGTCACGATCTACACTTTACTATCTAGAGGAGAGTGAGGTTAGGAAAACTGTATACTAACGGTAGCAATACGTTTCGTGAATGGCACCGAATCGATCGTGACGGTCACTATCCAGACTGCTACTCGTAGCCTCTACGGATCGTACCGGTGACGATTTACTCTTACTATACAGTAGATCGTACCGAGCAGAAAACTTACACTGAAAAAAAAGTTTTCTACTCCGCACGATACGAGATCGCTACTGTCACGATCTACACTTTACTATCTAGAGGAGAGTGAGGTTAGGAAAACTGTATACTAACGGTAGCAATACGTTTCGTGAATGGCACCGAATCGATCGTGACGGTCACTATCCAGACTGCTACTCGTAGCCTCTACGGATCGTACCGGTGACGATTTACTCTTACTATACAGTAGATCGTACCGAGCAGAAAACTTTTTTTTCAGTGTAATGATAAAAATAATTTTGCACATTTTGTGATGACCAAAAACATTTTTTTCGTCAAAGAAAAAATTTTTATTACATCTCTGACTATGCAAATCTGATCAGATCTATACCCGGAAAAAAATGATCAGACCTGACCATGCCACTGAAATCAAGAATGATATTAGTGATCAATTGAAACTGGTGGTCGATGTCGTTGAATCTCTCGCTGAAAAAGTTAACAGAAATAACGAGTTACTTAAGAATAGAATTGAAGCTGTTGAGGATGTCAATAAAGTCCTTGTAACAAATGTTGCGTCACTTGAAACGCAGGTTAAGAGTAATGCTGACACTATTGTAAAGATCAAGAACCAAATGGCAACGTCTGGTGGAGGAAATGATTCAGCGATCCTTGAGGAGGTTGAAGAAAGACTTATGAGGCGCAATAATGTAATATTGTTTGGTATACCTGAATCCGCCGACCCCAGTAAACAAGGCAGGGAAGACCATGACCTTGCACAAGTAACGAAAATATGCTCGGCCTTTGAGGTGGATACTACATCTACATCACAATTCAGAATTGGGAAATACGCACCTACTCTAGCTAAACCGAGACCAATTAAGCTTTCATTTGATAATGCTACACTCACTGAATTAATGATGCAGAGATTGGCCAAGCTGAAGAGGTCCAAACAGATTCCCTTAGAGCTGCTGAACGTAGCAATAGCCAAAGACAGGACCATAAGGCAGCGGAGGCAGCAGAAGGAGACCTGGACAGAGTTTCAACGTCGCAAACAGAACGGAGAACCGAATCTGAGGATAGTAACCAGGAATGGGTCGACTTCCATTCTCAGGATTCCAGCTCATCGCTCAGTTCCGGAGATAGAGATCGACAATCGATATTAAATACATAATATTTGCGGCATAGTATCTACTATCAAAATGTTCGAGGAATTAAATCCAAACTTAAACTGTATTGTATAACACAGCCATTAGCGATTTTGATGTATACGTATTAACTGAAACTTGGCTGCATGATAGTATGTACAACTCGGAATTATTTGATACTAATCTATTTTTTTTGTTAGATGTGACAGACGTGAAGCTTTCGGAAAATCAGGTATTGGGAAAATTTCAGACTTAAATTGAAGAAAAGTTCGAATCCCAATTAATTAGAGCAATATAACGGGTTTAAAAGTTCATTAAAACGAAGAACCAGGGAGGCGTTTAATAGCTACCAGAGGGAGTCAGAAAATAAATTAATAAAGGATCCTAAAAGTTTTTGGAATTTTATTAAAACCAGCAAGAAACAAAATCAGTACCCCACAAACTTTTATGCACAAAACAGTAATTGTTCTGACCCCCAGGTAGTTGTTAACTCGTTTGCTCAGTTCTTCAGTAATATGTATGCACCTATAGATAAGTTGTATGAATAGACTATGATTTGGTACTGTTAGAATAAGTTTTGGTATTATAATTAAAACTGTAATTTTAGCAAAATTTATATATGAATTGATTATAGTTGTCATCTTGTACTAAATATTGTAATTAGTGACCCTGTTAATGGCTGTAAGCTGTTGGGTCTAAATAAAGGAAATAAATAATAAAGGAAATAAATGCCTGTTCATGTATGAAGTGTTAAATACGCTCAGGCCTGATCATACCTGTCCATGCCTGTTTATGCCTGTCCATGTCTGTTCATCCCTGTTTATGTCTGAAGCGTTAAATACGCTCAGGCCTGATCATACCTGTCCATGCCTGTTCATGCCTGTCTATGTATGTTCACTTCTCAAGCGTTAAATACGCTCAGGCCCTGTACATCATACCTGTTCATGCTAAGGACCAAATATGCTAAGAAAAAATTTTTTTAACATACCTGGATCGAAAGTTCGTATTTCGATTCTATATTGAGCGAGGAAAGTGCTACATTGCCTCCCGACTAAATAAATATAGTATATTACATACCTAGGCCAGTAAAATAAGAAAAGTCTCAGATCACATGTAATTGTTGACCGAGGCGAAGCCGAGGTTGACAAACATGTGATCTGAGGCTTTACTTTTTACTGGCCAAGGTGTGTATACTATTTTTCTGCTCGACATAGCCGGAATGTGGCAACTTTGTTTAGCGCAGCGGCCAGAAAGTTGCCACTTTCCGGCCGGAAGGCAGAAAAATAAATTAGTGCGCATGCTTCAAATTTTCGGCAAATACCTAAATTCACGTTTCTTTTAAATGTCAAAATATACATTATAATGATTAACCTCAAAATGATTTATTTTGCAATAAAATTAATAGTGTAAAGGAGAATTTAATACATTAATTTTCAGCTTCTCGATTAATATGTATATATGAAAAATATATGAAAATGCATGTGGATACTTAAATGAAAGCTCTTGATGTAACATCGGGATGTAATTATATCTTGAAAAATGTCAATAGTTAAGAAAATACAATGCAGTTTAACAAAAGTCATTATTTAATAAAGCAAAACTTTATTTATTTATAGTTCATAAGTCACGACAGTCACATAGTGACTGCAAGGTTGCTAGTTTATATAGAATCAGTAATTTAATACAGTATTTTAATTAATTCAATTAATAGTGAACAATATTAATTATTAATTACTAATGATAAATAAATTTGAATAATTAAATAAATTAGAAACTGTATTAAGAATTTAAAAATATTTTTCGATTTGATTTCTCTTCTTGAATTAATTTTTGGAACTGTTTAATTGGTAAAAGTAAAATATTTTTTTGTGAAGATTGATTTTTTGTTGAACGTTGATTTTCTAATAATTTCCACCAGAATTTGGAATTATTGTGGCCGCTGATCGCCGAAAAGAATGACTACTGTAGGTTTTTGGAAGTTCTAGCTGCAAAAACTCAGCAACTATCTTCGGCACTCCAGCGATTTTTCTTTTTCCAATAACTTGGGACTTACATTGGCCCATATTATAAGTCACAAAAAAATGTTGGTCATCAAAGTCTTTTGACCGCAAAGAAATATACTTGTGAATGATACCGTAATATTCTTGATCGACAGTAAAATTACGGAGGAAACAATTTTTGCTGTCATTGATTGTGACTGTAAATTGTGCATCATCATCATTCAAATTTGTTTTTGGATTGTTTTGATTGGCAGTGGAGGTAGATGGAGCTTCGTTGGTGATAGTAGCAGATGGAACTTGACAATTGGAAGTAGAACGAGGTGAAATTTCTTGGTGAGAAGAAATTATTTGTTGGTAGATTTGTCGTCGGTTTGCTAAAGAATGTTCAATATAACCTTCTGCTGTGGTACTGGATCGCCATTCACCCAACTGTTTTACTGCTGTTAAATTTGCACCAGAATTTGCCAGTAACGTTGCCGCTGTACGCCGAAAACAATGACCGGTGTAGGCTTCCGGATGTTCTAGCTCCAAATACTCGGCAACTTTTCTCGGCACTTCGCTTATTTTATTTTTCCCGATAATTTGGCGCTTACCTTTTCCCGAAATGATAAGCAAAGAAAAAACGTCTACTATCAAAATCATTTGGCCGCAAAGAAATATATTTCTTTACATGACCGTAGTATTCTTTTCCAATAACAAAATTACGAGGGTAGCAATTTTTGTTGTCGTTAATTGTAACTATCATTTGACTTCCAGTGTCTTCAATATCCTGAATATTCAGATTACATATTTCACTGGTTCTGAGTGCGCCCAAGACTCTAAATGTCAAGATAACCTGTAAATAATAATTGTTAATATTAATTTAAAAAATTGCATGTATTTTATATATTATAGTTAATTGTACATATTTTAATTACTTTATTCGCTAGATTATTCAAATCATCAGAATCATTGAGAAATTTGTTTACTTGACTTAATGTCAGAACACGAGCCTTTTTAGAGTGGCACCCTTTGGCACAATTTTTAATAAAAACTTTTAAATTATGATAGTTATTGATATCAATCCCATTTCTTAGATTTATAGTAGTCCTCAGCATGGACCATCGGCTCCACATCGTTGGCGGCTTCAAAGTCTTCAATAGTTCGTGAAAATAAACTAACAACACATTTTCATTGAAAGAATCAGTTTTCTTTTTTCTTTGCCAAAATAAAAATTCTTGATAACACATGTTATACTGAACTTTTGATTTTTCGGGCAACAAATTATTGCTAATTTGTTTTGCCGCTTCATCCAAATTTTTTATTATTTCTTCTTCACTCAATTCAGCTCCCGATTCATCAGAACTCATTTTATTTAAATACTTTTTTAAGTTTCACAAATTTACACTCTGGTTTTAATTGCAAATGTAAGTTGATATTATCGCGATCGGCTAATATGTTTGCAAATTTTTATAAATAAAAAAATAAACAACTTAATGCCTAGTTACGTAGTCAAGAAAACTGAACATCAAATTTAAGAAATCGAAGCATGCGCACTAATGATAACTAACCTGATTCAATATCTAATTTTATTATTTAGATTTTAATCGAACTTTCGATCCCGGTCTAATAAAAAATCGTATACGCACCACGGGAGGATAGTAGGACATCTCAACCCACGCTTTTGTCACCCTCGCCTTCGGCTCGGGTGACAATATTGCGCGGGTTGAAATGTCCTCCTTTCCTCACTAGGTGTGTAATATACTATTGAATATGTTCAGTGTATGTACACTAATTTCGATTAATAAATTTGTAAATTATCAATAAACGGTATATATTATTATTCAATAAATAAAGGTATTTTGATTATCATTAAAAACCTGCCGTAGGGTAAATTTAATTAACTTTTCTAGGCATGGACAGGCATAAACAGGTCTGAGCATATTTAATTCTTCAAACATGAACAGGCATGAACAGGCCTGAGCGTATTTCCCGCTTCAGACATGAACAGGCATGATCAGGTCTAATTTCAGGCCTGATCATACATGAACAGGCATGGTCAGGTCTGATCATTTTTTCCTGGGTTAAAAATTTTTCTCAAGATCCGCATAAATTTCATACAAAGTTAGTACTCAATAGACTCTAGTGAGCGCATGAACGTCCTTAATATTTTGCTATTCATGTTCTTATTTCGTGAATATATAAAAGTCTTATGGCCCGTAATAATTTTCTAACCAAGTTGTTTTGTGTAAAAGGTTTTTAACTAAAAATATGATAAAATAACATATTTTTATAAGAGACATAAAAAGAGTTACTTTTTTGCGACACCCTATTATATTATTTTATAGAGACATACCGAGTAATATTATGGCTATCGCATCGTCAATATTCTTTAAATAGTTTATTTAAAAACTGAACAATTAACTATAAAAATAAAATATGACTATCAGATGCTTAAACAACCGAAAGTTCCATTAAAAGACACTTTTGAAATAGGCCGCAAGAGTTCAAGCGCATCAATTCTTATCAAAGGCTATCGGGCGACTTTGTATCCCCCATCACATGAGATTTTGCGTACATTAATAAATGCACATAAGTGGACAAACCCATACATACGTACATATACACATGCATATTATTGACAGCTTCAGGATGGGCTAGGTTTCAATCGTGTTGGTTGGTTAAGTTTATCCTACCGTAACACTATAAAAATAACAGCCGGTGGACGGTCTCTCCTTATCCCATTTTCTCGCTCTAGATTACTCAATATGTTCATCTTTCATCGCTACATTCTTTCTCTCTTCCACACTCGAAGAGTTACGCCATATATTTCCTCCTAGGTGGCGTCGTTGCCATCTTCTACTTCCCATTCAACAGCTTGTTTACTTACCTCTTACCTCTCTGCTGCTAGACGCGTGTAACTTGCTATATTTTGTACTCTCAGTCCATGCAATAACTATCTTTAGAATACAAGCACAAGGTTACGTTTTTAGTAGGTATTGATATATTTTAAAAACTTCACTTCTATAATTAAATCTATATTTATTGACAATATTTCCAATAATTAATATTTTCTAACCATGCTACAGCTTTTTCCGGGCGTCATTCAGGTTTAACCAGTCAAACTTTAGTTCTCATGAAAATCTAATATAGAGTTTGATCGTAAAAATACCGAGCTTCCCACCACACGCATCTACATTTACTTATATCTAAGGACATTCATGCGTGAGACTCGATAGTAATAGGTGAAATTATTATTCTTGAGTATTAACGAGTTCAATAATGCAGTTATGTTTCTCCCAAAATTTATAATCCTTCGTCGATTATTTTAGAAAGTTACTTATAATTTAAAATTGTATTTATAATTTAGGCTTAAGTTTCGATTTCTTTAAATACTTTTTAATCCTTTTGATTAATTTCTAATTAAACCACCGTTAGTTCTATTACACGGACTAATATAACCTGTCTACCAAAAACTGACAGAAATTGAAATTCTTAATCTTAATAAAATCATCAATCGGTAAATATTTCATAGATCAAATTAAAGACGCAATTTTATCCGCTCTAAGATAAATTTTCAAGAAATAAGCTATCTTGTTTCAATTCAATGTTCTTTAGAAGTAAAAAGACAGAAAATGTAATTTTCACTATCTTTAGAAAAATTCAAATGGCTATTTTATCTAAATTTATCGACCGATTTAGTTCATCTTTGAACTTATTTGAGGTAATCGTCCGAGAAATATGTGTACTAAATTTCATTATCCATTAATATATAATCATAATTGCGGCAATATTCCCTGGGCTGTCTCTTCATTTGTCAATTATCAAATTAGGATTAAAGACGCGATTTCAATACTCTAAATTGATTAATTTTCCGAAAATTTTTAGTTGAATAATAGTCGATTTTGTTGGCTTAATCTAATTTATATGCATATAATTATGGTGAAAGAAAATGTTCCCAAATTCAATAAACGATATAAATAAAGTCAAATAATTAATGTCTAATTAAGAGAGAAAGTGTTTGAGTTAAATAATCAATTTATGTCATTACAATATTGTTCATCTATCTCAGAGTTTCGAAGAAATTTTATGCAAAGTTAATCAATAAAATTGATCAATTAATCAATCCTCTTTTAAATACCCCATTAGTGTATATAAACGCAATAGATAAATATTGTAAATTTTCATACTTTTATTATTTATTGATAGTTTACTTACCATATTTAAATCTTATATATCTATATATTTTAAATTAAAAATTGAAAAATAAAACAACATGTCGTTATCGATATAATTAAGAGAATAAGGAAAATTTATATAATAAAATTAGATTTTTAAATTAATTTTAGTATCATTGAAAAGTTCTTCGAATTTCGCAATAAATGTCATTTGTTTATTTAGTTATTTTGTATTGTACATGTGAACGTGGTTTAAATATAAAAAATTAATTTATATAATCGAGAGAATAAGAAAAATTTTGTAACAGGTATATCTTTATCGTAAATTGGTTTTGATATTTGTTCAGCGATAGTCATTTATGATTTAAATACTTAATTAAGAGAGTAAGAAAAAGTTAAATTTGATATCATCAGAAAGGTCCTGGTAGGAATTTGTGCCTTTTTACGGTTTTACATATTTGTTAGTGATGGTCAATTTTTTATGTCAAATTTTTTGAAGTTTTCTTATTCATAAAACTAAGTCAATCTCGGCAGTCATATAGTGACTGCAGTTTGCTAGTAATAATTAATCAAGTTTCGATAATAATAAATTTGGGACTGAATAACACCATTCTAGTCTGTTTCATCTGCAATTATATCAAGTAGTATTCATGGAACCGTCTCGTTTTTAAATCCTAAATCATAATAATTCCTTTGATGTACAAGATAGTCATATGTTTTACTACAAAGACGTGTGTATTAATGTTGGATGTTGGTGTGTTCATTTTGCTTGCATTGAAACTTGAAGCTTCAATAGTACCTTTTTAGCCACTGGAAACGAGATAATTTCAGATCAATGCGCATGCTGGTGAGCAAAAACTGATTAGTTTTTCCAACAAGGCAGAAACTAACTGGTTTTTGTTCACTATATTCTATCTGTTTCTGCCTCCATTATAATCATGTCAGACTCGTATTTGCTTATTGTAGATCTCCAAATCATCAAATTGGTGATTGAACCGTAGCTGTCTGCTTCTAAATTATCTCGTTTTGACTAGACACAGACATTGAAACTTCAAGTTTTAATATGTGATAGGACAAGCGGTATGTTAAACTGAATAAAACACGATTTCAGATTACGACTGATGCCGGTCAATATTATAGCCCTTGGGTATAAAACAATATATATTATCATAATAACAATACTGATAGTTCATTAGTTTTACATCTCCATTGCGCATATCTTTTAAGAATTTTCGAATTTACAAAATGTAAACACTAATGTTAGAAATTCAATTAAAATTCTGGTATGAATTTAATTTTTAATTCGGTGTATATATCAATATTTTGACTACAACTAATTTTTTTGTAAACTTTTTTGTAAGCTGCACGGAAAAAAGAAAACTCGAAAAATTACAGTTTCAGATTGTAATTATTACAGATTTTATAAAAATTACATTGTAGAATGTAATATTTACATTGAACGCTCTGAATATTAAATTAAAAATTGAATTTAGAAAAATGTTATTTCAAACTGTAATTTTTCTAGTTTTGATTACGACGGGACTGATTTTACATTTTATACTGTAATTTTTCGAGTTTTCTTTTTTTTATGTATAAAAACTAAATTTTTTAGCGATACGCCGTATAACCAATTCATCTATATAGCGTTCCTTACTTTCTTAGCGGTAGATCGTCACAAATTCATTTATTTCTTTATTAATAAACTCAACAGCTCAATGGCCAATTACAAGGTTACAAAAATTAATTTAAGTATCATATGTTGCTAGCTATTATAATAACATTATATTTAAGAAAACATTAAACATCTTATTAAACAATATATTTATCAAAAAAATTAGCAGTATTATTTAGTTTTATTATGATAATTAGTATTATTTAATACAAATGACGATTTGATCATTGTATTAGGCGTTTAATTACTTGAATTGAGCTATACAGCTCATCATGGTAGCGAAACAATTGTCTGTTTCAACAAAACTATATATATGTTTACGAAAGCTAAAGTAGTTTCTCCGGGCTATATTGGGTAGTCAGAGCATTTCCTATTATCGGAAGGTTAATACTATTGTCAAATCGTCATTTACCATAGAAATACCTTATTAAAATGACCAAAAAAAATGTTTAAATGGGGGTGAAGCAGAGAAAGGTCAAAAAAGAATGCTTGAGGTTTGACCGTTTAGTAAGGGTATTGAGTGAGTGAGTGAGTGAGTGAGTGAGTGAGTGAGTGAGTGAGTGAGTGAGTGAGTGAGTGAGTGAGTGAGTGAGTGAGTGAGTGAGTGAGTGAGTGAGTGAGTGAGTGAGTGAGTGAGTGAGTGAGTGAGTGAGTGAGTGAGTGAGTGAGTGAGTGAGTGAGTGAGTGAGTGAGTGAGTGAGTGAGTGAGTGAGTGAGTGAGTGAGTGAGTGAGTGAGTGAGTGAGTGAGTGAGTGAGTGAGTGAGTGAGTGAGTGAGTGAGTGAGTGAGTGAGTGAGTGAGTGAGTGAGTGAGTGAGTGAGTGAGTGAGTGAGTGAGTGAGTGAGTGAGTGAGTGAGTGAGTGAGTGAGTGAGGAGAGAGAGAGAGAGAGAGAGAGAGAGAGAGAGAGAGAGAGAGAGAGAGAGAGAGAGAGAGAGAGAGAGAGAGAGAGAGAGAGAGAGAGAGAGAGAGAGAGAGAGAGAGAGAGAGAGAGAGAGAGAGAGAGAGAGAGAGAGAGAGAGAGAGAGAGAGAGAGAGAGAGAGAGAGAGAGAGAGAGAGAGAGAGAGAGAGAGAGAGAGAGAGAGAGAGAGAGAGAGAGAGAGAGAGAGAGAGAGAGAGAGAGAGAGAGAGAGAGAGAGAGAGAGAGAGAGAGAGAGAGAGAGAGAGAGAGAGAGAGAGAGAGAGAGAGAGAGAGAGAGAGAGAGAGAGAGAGAGAGAGAGAGAGAGAGAGAGAGAGAGAGAGAGAGAGAGAGAGAGAGAGAGAGAGAGAGAGAGAGAGAGAGAGAGAGAGAGAGAGAGAGAGAGAGAGAGAGAGAGAGAGAGAGAGAGAGAGAGAGAGAGAGAGAGAGAGAGAGAGAGAGAGAGAGAGAGAGAGAGAGAGAGAGAGAGAGAGAGAGAGAGAGAGAGAGAGAGAGAGAGAGAGAGAGAGAGAGAGAGAGAGAGAGAGAGAGAGAGAGAGAGAGAGAGAGAGAGAGAGAGAGAGAGAGAGAGAGAGAGAGAGAGAGAGAGAGAGAGAGAGAGAGAGAGAGAGAGAGAGAGAGAGAGAGAGAGAGAGAGAGAGAGAGAGAGAGAGAGAGAGAGAGAGAGAGAGAGAGAGAGAGAGAGAGAGAGAGAGAGAGAGAGAGAGAGAGAGAGAGAGAGAGAGAGAGAGAGAGAGAGAGAGAGAGAGAGAGAGAGAGAGAGAGAGAGAGAGAGAGAGAGAGAGAGAGAGAGAGAGAGAGAGAGAGAGAGAGAGAGAGAGAGAGAGAGAGAGAGAGAGAGAGAGAGAGAGAGAGAGAGAGAGAGAGAGAGAGAGAGAGAGAGAGAGAGAGAGAGAGAGAGAGAGAGAGAGAGAGAGAGAGAGAGAGAGAGAGAGAGAGAGAGAGAGAGAGAGAGAGAGAGAGAGAGAGAGAGAGAGAGAGAGAGAGAGAGAGAGAGAGAGAGAGAGAGAGAGAGAGAGAGAGAGAGAGAGAGAGAGAGAGAGAGAGAGAGAGAGAGAGAGAGAGAGAGAGAGAGAGAGAGAGAGAGAGAGAGAGAGAGAGAGAGAGAGAGAGAGAGAGAGAGAGAGAGAGAGAGAGAGAGAGAGAGAGAGAGAGAGAGAGATTAGATTAGATTAGATTTGTGGGTTTGTGTATGCGTAAGAGACATTGGAGGTATTGTAGTCAGGGGTCAAAAAGAAGAATGAATGAGGGCAGACGAGAGTAAATCTTTGAAGAGACTAGATTTACACTCACAGAAAGAAAAATTTCTTGACTGGAGAACAAAATTCTTGGCTCAACAAAATTTTCGGATGCCTGAAGAAAGACCGAACTTGTGTTGGCCGAAGTAAAAATTTTTCTTGATATTCTATTCTTGGTAGAAGTAATTTTTTCCTAATTCAAATTATCATAAATATTTGATACAATAAATTTTTATATTTGATCAAGATTTTTAGATACTTTAGGGAAGCAACGCCACCTACTTCAGCTGAGAAAAAAATTTTTTCACCTTGAGAAAATTTTTCTTTTGAATATTTGATATCCATTTTATATTATTTTACCGTGCAATTATACATATTGAATGAAAAAAAAATGATTCAATATTATTTGATCTTATCATTTGACATGTTAATCAATAAAAATATTAATGAAAATTTACTTCTATCAAAAACTAAAATTTTTGAAGCAAGAGGCTGAATTTTCTCAAAACAAGAAGATTTTCTTGATTTAAATGAATTTTCTTGGATCATTATACGTATTTCTTGAAGCAAGAGAATTAATTTTTTTGGAATAAGTGAAATTTCTTGTGTCGAAAAAAATTTTTTTTTTCGCTCAAGAAAATAATAAGGTAAAAAAATATTTTCTGGCTCAAGTGAGCCTTTTTTTCTGTGCTGGAATAGTTAAAATATAATTAAGTAACTGTTAAGTAACACCTTTCATGCACAGTAAAAAATTTTGCGTCATATTGCGTCAAAAAATTTTGTGTTAAATATTTAACACTTTTTTGTGTTGATTTAATAGAATAAGTGTTAAATTTACACATAAAAATGTTAAATATTTAACATAAAAATTTTTAACACTAAGTTATTTGAGGCAATATGACGCAAAATTTTTTACTGTGTGTGATAACAGAACGATAAAGTGCAGTTTTTTTTTTTATTAAATTATCAAAAAAATATTCTTTTTTATGCTGCTATAGTTTTTTTCCAATTCTGTCGAGGGATTTTCTTACTATAACAGAGAATATTTGGGTAGTCAGTTTTACATGCTTCATATGTGAAGTAAGCCTGAAAATCGCGAAATTTTGTTATCTAATATCTTGCATTCTGAACACTAATAGAAGGATTTAGTACGGAGAACTAAATCCTTCTATCAGTGAACGGTCAAAAATTCTGAAGCTTCGAGATTTATTCGTAAGTATCATTTTTAAGCCGTAAATTATCAAAATCGGTCAAAAAGTGGTTTTGGGGAATAACCTTAAATCAGATAATTGTTATTTTGATCAAACGTCACTCAAGATTACGTTAATTCGTTATTTTGACAATATTTTTTACCTCCTACCTCCGTGTAGGTATGGATTAAAGTCTAATACTTTCTTGAAGAGTAAAACTCGAATAGAGGGTTTTTTTTTGTATATCCAACTTCTTAAATTAAGAAAACAGATTATTGATTGAAGTTCTTTACTAAACATTTTGCTTTAATCAGGAATTTTTTTTATCAGTGTAGTATACTGTTATTAAAAATTTATAATAGTGAACCTGAAAAGCTTTTGGAAAAAATAACTGCACCCTATTGTGGTGAATCCAAAGTGTGTTATTTTAACACAAATTGAATACTACTCACGTTTATAACGTCATCAACGAACTATATTTTTTGTGGTCACTCCCTACACGTTTGAAGGCGTGTTAAAAATCTATAGTTTGCTATAGTGTTATATATAGAACACACTTACTGTGTGTTTAAATAACACACTTTGTTCAAAAGTAAAATTTTTAAAGTCATCGAATTATTATTTTTTTTTTAATTTAGATTGTACGATAGATAGATGATGAGTTCATTATAAGATTCACAGCTCTATTGTTCTCTAACTAATCAATTGCAAAATCCCATCACCTCTATAATGCTCATAAAACTGAGTGAAATTTCACCTAACAAGAATCATAATGATTGGTTGACTTGTTTTAGAGAGCTATCTTTATCGAAAAGCATTTAAAAAAACTTCTCTTTCAAATCATTTGTTTGATAGGACTCAACTCTTATCACTATTAGCTTTATTTATTTTTGATACAAAACACTCAATACTCAACACTGTGAGCCATTCAATACGACTTTTAGGTTGTTTAAGCACAACATATGAACGTGTCACTAATATATTAAATACTAAAGTAACGTACAATTATAGTCAATTACTATATAGGATAACCAGTGTGATGTACATTAGTAGTAATAGAGTGTTCGAAATAGAAGCTCTAATACATTGAGAGAAAAATTTTCATTTCAATAAAATTGGGCATGTTCCCGCCAATTCTATACCTAAACGCTTGAAATTGCACTTATGACGTTTTTGAGCTCTTCGAGCTCATATATACAATTTGTGTGTTATTCTGAGCTCTCTGAGCTCAAAAAAATAGCTTTTGTATGCTTTTGAGCTCTTCGAGCTCAAAAGTTTGATAGAAGTTTGATAAACGCTATTTTTTGAATTTTCAAATCGCAATAACTTTTGAACGAATAAACCGATTTTCACGCAGTTGGTGGCATTTGACGCAGTTTTTTAAGCTTCATGAAGAATCTTCAAGTTCAAATTGATAGAACGAAAAATTTCGGAGTAATTAAAAAAAAAACTTTTTTCGGTTTTCTTTCGTGCACGATAACTCACGAACGAATCCACCGATTTTGATCGGACTGGCGGCGATCGACGTGGTTTTTTGATGTTGAGAGCTGATTAATTTTTGGAGTTGATCGGTAAATCCGTTTAAAAGTTATTCCAAAAAAACCACTTTTGAAAAAAATTTTTTTTGTGGTTTTTTTGCGATTTCTCAAAATCTACCGGTCCGAATCGGTCCAAAGTATATTCAAAATCTAAGTTTAGTCGAACCTTTTTGATTGACACCTACGCGATCAAATCGGTCAAGACGTCAAAAAGTTATGAGAGGTTTACACACACACACACACACACACACACACACACACACACACACACACACACACACACACACACACACACACACACACACACACATCGCGGGAATAGTCTGATGAAAACTTGATTTTCGAAAAACGGGGTAAAAACAATAACTTTCCGATTTTTGAAAATTTCCAATTTTCTTAGCGGGAAGTTAAAAATTAAGTTTTTTTTTTCGCCACGGAAAGTAATAGTATTTATCGAATTTTGAAATTTTCGGATTTTAAATCTAATTCAACTAATTACATTCCAATGAATTCGATCCTATTAGGACATTATTGGTACATCCTTGAATATTAAGACAAATTTAAACTGTTTTATAATCAATTATCCACTCTTTTAAAAGGAATCAGTGGAATTTCACTGTTTCACCAGTGGAATTTCATTGATTCTAACCAGTGAATGTAATTTCACTGGTAAATCAGTGAAATCCACTGATCAAATCAGTGAGCAAAATATCTGCGCGCATGCGCGCTGGTATGTCCACTAGTTAAATCATTGAAATCTACTGATGCACCAGTGAAATTGCATTCACTGGTTGGAATCAGTGGAATTCCACTGTTGAACCAGTGAAATTCCACTGATTTCTTTTAAGAGGGCAGGGACAGAATTTTCGCAGCTCTTTCAATTACTGTTCATATGTTTAATCTTAACTTTCAACAAATGAAAAACTGTCAACTTCTTTTTTTGATAAGAAAAAAAAATCTAAAAAATGGTTGACCGGTAAGTCATCTCTGGAACTTCCCGCTTTTTTCGAGCTTGAAACGCTAGAAAATCTTCCGATCGAAGGCGTCATTCGGGTTTGACTTTCTTGACGACATTCAACGCAGTATTTTAAGTTATAAAAATTGTCTTTGAATAGTGGAGTTGATCAGTCAAATATTTTGAAAGTTATTTCAAAAAAACTTAAAAAAATTTTTTTTTTTTTAATTTTTATTTTTTGAATATCTTTGAAACAGATCGACCGATTGATTTTCAAATCTAATCAGCTTGAAGTCTCAATGAACACTTTCGAACGCCGTGCCGTTTATCTTGATCGGTTGATTCGTTCTCAAGATATCGTACGACAAAATTGTATTTACATACATGCATACATAATATATATTACATATATACTTACATACACACGACCGGACGTCAAGTCGGAAATAGTCTCAACAGTTTTCTAGGACCTCAAAACGTGGAGATCTGATAAAAACTCACATTCTCAAAATCGGACCGAAATCTATAACTTCCTACTTTTGAAAATTAATAATTTTTAAAGCAGGAAGTTAAAAAAAAAAGTTATTTTTGCTCATCGGAAAAGTTCATCATAGTGCAAAAAAAATTCTGATGTTAGCATAGGAACATTTCCAGTGCAAAGCCACAGTAAATATTAGAATTTTTTAGTATTTACCTAGGAACATATTTTTTTGACGAAATTAAAGAGTATGAGTGATAGTAAGAGATAAGAGTACTTATGTTAACATAGTGCTGTAAAAGTGAAGACGAGAGTTGGAAGGGTCGCGGGGAAAAAATAGCGGGGGTTGGAACGTGAGAATCGACGAGCGCGAGTGTATAGGGATAAAAAAGTATAATAGCGTAAAGCGAAAGAAAGAGAGAGGAACTACTGTTGGACGAAGAAACAAAGGGGGGACCTCACTGTATTATAAGATCGATAACTGATGTGATACCGACCCAACCCAACTGAACCCAGACCGACTCTGGTTCGTTCACCCTCACGGCACATTCGCGCCATTATCTGTTTCAAATGTCGTCAACGGCGTCGTTTCGTTTACGGTGCCGACCAAATCAGACAACCTCTTGTACTTCTCTCACTTCCGACTGCCTCCAACCATCGTTGACTCCTCAACCCTCTTATCTCAGCTTCCTCGTATTCTCATAACCTTCTACCTTGTTCCAAGTCACCAGCCAAACCTTCATTTTGTCGTCTTGCCTCTCGTTTTTTAATTTTTTAAGGTTACCGAGTATGACTATCTACTTCTGACGGCGCATATATAGTCTTGGTGTCTACTATTTTTTTAGTTAGACTTTTATTTTTCAATTATGAAAAATTAAATTAAATTATATTTATAATTGATTCTTAAAAAATAAATTCGTCTCCGAAATCAGTAGCAAAATAATCATAAAAATAACAATAAGAAGATATTTTTAATTATTGAAAATTTATTAGGATTAATTTTGAAGAGAATGAAGCCTTATGTAAAAATTTTATCATAATTTTTTTTTTAAATTCAAGAACCATAGAAAAAGATGTAATTGGCTTGCAATTTTTAACTGTTGATGATATGATATGATTTGACCTGTACAGTTTTGTATTAAATTGAATATACTAAAAAAATGTTTGCTAATCTTTTATGTTAAAAATTATTAATAGTTTACTTGATAAAAGTTAAAACTTGATGAGTCTGTAATTCTGTAAATATTTTTGATACGAAAAATTCGTCAAAGGATTTTTTGTAGTGCGTAAATGGACTATAAAATTGCTATTTAAATTTTTATTAATCTTCAATAATTATTTAATTATAATTAAGCTCACAAATGGAAAATATGCGAACTGAAAAATCCAAATTTTAAAGTATGGATTTATATAATTTTGAAACTTTTTGGCCAAAATTTAATACTCTGTAAGATTTTTTTATTTAATTTTTGGGAGAATATTTTTTTCGTAGCTTGGAGGACTAACTGAGGTAAAAAAATTGTTTTCTTTTTGTTATTCTGACTCCTAAAATCGAAATTATGATCTCTACTTTTACACCCCATCTTTTCAATTACGCTGAAAAAATAGGCTTTTTTTTTTAAGTAAAACTTCTTCAGGCGCGACTAGGGAGTAAGTCAGATTTTTTTTCTGACGGAAGTAACGCTTACTATATTATAGTCTTACTATAGTCTGTGTAGTTTCCGCTATTCAAAAATAATAATTTGGATTGGTCGTAAGTAAATTTTATATACACTCCACGCTTCTTGACTTATACGCCAGCTATAGTGGCTAATATTATAATCAATTAGGATTATTTATTTTCAATATTTTAAAACGGATCAATTGTGAATAGCAAGGTGAATAAAAATTCAACAGTTTTAAAAAAATTATTTTAAATTGCAAAGTTTTTTGAAAATCTCAAAGTATACTTGTTTATTTATTACTTTTGTAATAAATAAATTATTAATAAATTTTCTGACGATTGCGACATTCTATAAAATTCAATTTGGAAAATCCAAAAGCTCACGACTCATAATGCTCATTTAATTATGAAATATTAAAAAAAAAAAAAAACAGATGCCCATGATGGAATAAATGGAGTAAATAAAAAAAAAATTTAACTTAATCGATGCATTTTTTCGCAAGTTATATAGTGTTTTTAGAGTTTCATACATGACGGACAGGAAAATTTTTTGACCTATTTTGAGGTTTTTTTCTGTTTCTAGCAAACTAAATCAATTTTTGAAAAGTGTCAAATTAATCTCCATTAAATTATCTTGACAATAGTATGCAAAATATCGGTGACCGTCTCTTTCTTCTCATGTAAAAATTTCTTGCGACAAAAATTGTCAGCACTAATTTCTTATCCAATATTTTTTCACACAAAAACCATAATAAAAGAGCCATGTTAATGTTTTTTTTTTAGAAATAATTGTACTTAGTTGTAAATAATTGTGAGAAATTTTAGCGGGATTAATAAAAAGGCAGGGAGCGAAATATAATTGAATTATAATGAGATATTTATTATTCAAGTTAAAATTTAATCATTTCAGTGATATATGCCGTCAACGCCAAAGAAGTTTTACTTCAATCGCGCGTAAAGGTTACACGCACACACTTTTTTTTTTTTTTAATAATTGTAACTTCTTCAAAAACTGATTAATCAAAATATTTTTTCTTTTTAAATATAATTTTTAAAATAAAATACAAAAAAAAATTTTATAAATTTATGGAATTTTTATTTTTAAAAAAAAAATTATCAATTTATTTTTACAATTTCGGGTTGTTATTTAGAGGCAGCTTTTATGAGCTTACAAACTTGCATCAATATAAATGGAATGTGTCTAACAACACTGTTCCGCGTGAACATCGCTTCAAATATTTTTATCGAAAATGTCACCAAATTTGTAATTCTACTAAAAAAAAAAAAAAAAAAAAAAAAAAAAAAAAAAAAAAAAAAATGAATAATAAAGAAGTAATTCCAGTATTAGAGCAATTAATAACTTGATAGAAAAGAAACAAGATCTAAAAAAGTAAAATTGGAAAGAAATATTTAAGCACAGTAAACAATCCATCTTTGCAGCCCAAAGTCGTCACGCATTCACCCTCATCAAACCTAGACCTACCTCAACTCTCTTTTGCTTGATCCCTTTTCTTCTTATTTTTCTGTCTCACTCTGTTAGCCCTTCTTGCCTCACTCATGCTCCCCACTGCCAGTTCACGCAATGCAATTTACCGTCTCCCTTGATCCCTCCAGCTTCATCGTACTCTCATGCTCTCTCACTTTCTCCTCTTCTCTCCACAACCGTACGTGCCGTCTAGGTTTACTTGCCTTCTTTGTATCAGTTGCTCTCCCCACTTATACGACTATAAGGGGTGAATGAACCTACCAAACGACGACCATGAAAACAGTCAAACAGAAAGAAAATGTTAGTTGCCAGAGTCAACAGATATTATTTTTCGATGTCATAAAAATTTTTAAACTCTTATCGTTTGCAAACATCAGTAATGGTAATTTAGACTATTTTTTATTAATTCGAAATATTTTATTGAAAATTATCAAACCGCAAAAATGACAACCCAAAGTTTAATTATTACAATCAGGCTTAAGGTTTTTGCGACAAAAGACTATTCTTCAGCTTTCGAATTTTTATAAGTTTCAGATGTTATAAAAATTAATTAATAGTTATTATTTACAAGTGGGGTCAACCCATACTGGGCCATGTTAAATTTTTTTTTTGATCAATTTTTTTTATGAGTTGTTCGTTTATTCATGTACTTTTAAAAAAAAATATATATATTAAAAACATCAAAAAAAGTTAAAGTAGAAATTTTATCCAAAAACATGAAAGCCAAAATTTTTTTCAACTTTTAAAGGCAAAAAAGCTATTTAAATCTTTATTTTTTCCTTTTACGACATTTTTTATCTTAAATGCGCCGTAAAAACAAGCAGAATAAAAAAAAAATTTTTAATGTTAATTTTTCACCTAGTTATGGCCCAAAATGGGGTTGACCTCATAGAAAATAGAAAATAAAAAAAAATTTTTGATATGAAATCAGATATTATATTTTATGCGTAATTATAACAACGAAATATTCAGTTTTATTGATTCTAAAAAAAAGAAAATAAAAATCTTGGATAAAAAGAAAAAGCTTTTTAATTAAAGAATTTTACGAATTCAGCGAAGCACTTTACTATTTTGAAACAAGATAGGTTATTATCTATATATCACCGAACAATTTCTTTCTCATTAATATTCAAGATATTACCGATTCAATAATACTAAAAACAGTCGAAATTTTGCTGCATTTCATACCATTAAAAAAAGGTTAAATATACATTTAGAAAAAGTCCAAGCAAAATATTCGTTTGTTTTTTTTAAATAAATTTTTTGCTATTTTGAATAAAGACACTTGTTTTTGATCAAAGTAATTAAATTAAAAAAAAAATGTAATTTCTGCTTAGTTTTGACAAATTGTGTATTTCTATGAAAAAGTTGAATATATTGATCAAAGATTTCAAATTTCTTCAGCTAACGAAACGAGTTTTAAGACAAAAATTCTTGAATCAAGATAACCGGTTCTTTTCAAAATAATTTTCTTGGATCAAAAATATACCTTGAGTCAAGTAATTTTTTTTTCAGTGTAGAAGTAAATGCATTTATACTTCAACTCACATATTTTGACTTCATTGAAATATTTAAAGATATTCGAGAATAAATTGTGATGGAAAAATATCTAATGGATGAAATTAAAGTTAGAACGCAGGAGTAAATATGCATAATTTTCCCACTGATTAGGTGTATTCGCGAAACACAAATGGGCTCATAGTTGATAAAAAAAAACGTTATTGTGAATAGTCTCATTTTGGCTGGCTGAAACTCTATTAATGGATAACGTATGTGTAAAGCCCTTAAAAAATATTGATTTTTACTGCAGAAATTATCAAAAGATAGGTAGAAACCTTTTTTTTTCATCTTTTGGTATCAAAGATAAAAAATTAAAATTAGTAAATCAGTCTGCAGCTTCCTACTTTATATTCAGGTCTACGTTGAGAAAAAAAGTTTCGTTTGAAAAAAATGGACATTGGTGTTACAAGAAATTAATTTACTGAAAATTTTATAAAATTTTAGGTCTATCAAGCTAGCATTCAAGTAACAAAATTTATTTGTGCACAGAAAAAAAAATTAATATGAATCAAGAGAAAAATTCTTGAACCAAGAATATAATTTTGAAGAGGGTAATTGTCTTAAATCAAGACGAAAAATTATTGAATTAAGTAAAATTTCCTTAAATCAAGAAAAATTTTCTTAAATCAAGAATTTTTCAACTCAAACCAAGAATATTGAGCTCTTCAAAAATATATACTTCCCGTGTAAAAAAAAATCGTCTTAAAATTGTCTTAAAATTATCGTTCGTTTAAGATCTTAAACATGACACAAACTAAGACTATTTTAAGACTCTTTTAAGACGCCAAAAGAAAAATTCCGAGAGCAGATTTTTGAAAATTTTGTTCTCGAATTTGTTGTGAAAATTAATTTTTAGACGATTTTACGACTTTCTAACCGCAATATTTTTGAGTAAAATGTTTTTCTGCCCTCCGGCCGGAAAGTGGCAACTTTCTGGCCGCTGCGCTAAACAAAGTTGCCACATTCCGGCTACGTCGAGCAGAAAAATAGTATACACACCTTGGCCAGTAAAAAGTAAAGCCTCAGACCACATGTTTGTCAACCTCGGCTTCGCCTCGGCCAACAATTACATGTGGTCTGAGACTTTTCTTATTTTACTGGCCTAGGTATGTAATATACTAATTTCTGAGTCAAAAAAATATAGCTTCCGGATAAGTAATCACCACCATATCATATACTAAAACCTTCTCC
>CAJNRD030001117.1:12971824-12984634 GCA_905319865.3 Cotesia congregata | reverse complement strand
GTTAATTGCTTATATTACAAGATATAAAATTTTTTAGCATACACAGAAAAAAGTCATCTTGACTCAAGAAAATCTTTTTCTTCAAAATTTACTTCTTGTTTCGAGTTCTTGTTTATTCTTGAACTAATAATGTCATATACTTATCCTAGGTAAATCTTTCTCTTGGTTTGGAAAGTAGCGCCAACGTTGGCGACGTGATTTTTTGGAACTAAACCGAGATTTTTTTAATAAAAAATTAAATTTAAAAAAATAACCTTATGCATGATTTTTATTGTTTGTGTTCATTTAATTAGACATTTTTAATTAATTTTTAACTTGCTGATTTCCCATTATATTACTGATTTACAGATAAGTGTGTAGTGACGAAAATATTTGTATAATAAGTATTCGCTCGACTCATACAAAGTACACGGTTAGAAATTTGTTGCGTTAATAACTCAATAACTATAAGTGATATCCACAATCAGAATAAAGATCCTTAAAGAGGAAGAAATTTCTGAAAAAAAGTCTCGACTCTCGGAACTCTAGCTCCATAAACAATAATTTTTATTTGATGTTGAATATGGGTTTCCGCGCGGCTGCTGTCCTACTCGGGCCTCGATGCGCCCGTGTGTACTTCAAGCAAGTTCAAAAACCAAGAGAATGATTGACTTGGATTAAGAGGTTTTTTTCTTCACTCAAGTTGGTAAGCATGTTGGAACTAGGGAATATTTGCTTAAACCAAGATTGACCAAAACAAGAAAAAAATTTACTTAACTCAAGAATATATTTTATCTTCAGTTGAATATACTTGGATCAAGTAAATATTACTTGACTCAAGATGACTTTTTTTTCTGTGTAATACGTTGCTCTATTTAGTATTCTGTTACTTGTTTAAATTCCGAGCAATCATTAATAACATTCGCCGAAATGAATTTTGCTACGGCTAGCTTGACGACGCTCAACAATTTTATTTCTTTGCTGGAGAAATAAAATTTTTCTTATTTGATTTGGAAAAATACAACTTTAGATAGACTACTTGCGAATTTGCATCCAAAATTGTTTATTCTAAAATCTTAGAAAATTTTTTCATCAAGAAAGTTACTGTGAGAAAAATTTTTATTTCTTCAGCTGGGAAATAAGATTGTTTAAAATTTTCAACAAATTATTTTCTTATCACAGCAATGCCCATTTTTTTTAAAGAAATTTTTTCTCTCAATGTACTAATTAAATAAACCTAAGATATTTCTGCTGAAACCAGATAAGAGATAAAGATTGAACTACATTTCAGTGGCTAATTTTTTGGATATTGTTACTGATTTGACCTACGATCAAATCTTAGATATGTTATACTCTAATGCTCGGAACTTACCTTGGAGCTTATAATTATGTTAGTGTGTGTGTATGTGTGTGAATGTGAATGTGTATCAGAAAGAGTAAAAAAAGCAAACTCCTCACGCAGTCAATGCGCCTTACCAAGTGACGTACGCGTGTACGTGGAAACGTGCGCGACATGCGTGCCTCTACGTACAACGACGCGGGTAAAACTCATGTTAGTGTAGGGCTAGGGTCTGGTTTAACCAATAGCAATAAAGGAATTCGTGACAGCGCAGTTACATGGCCAATCGTGAGGCCCCCCCTCACCGGGTTACTGACCTAGCCAACGCGTTAAATAACCCATCTTGAAAAGTACTGCGATACTCTTTATCCCTCTCTTATTTTCAGAGAGTAAAGAGTACAACTCGTAAGGTGACCAAATGTTTTTTAACGATCCGGCGCATCTATCCCATAAATATTTTTAAAGATTCCTCGGATCGATATCAATAACGCAATGACTCCAGATATCACTAGTGAATATATTCTTGTGCTCATCATCATCATCATTATTAAAATATTTACTCTAGCTAATAACACTTTGAACAGATGTTAGAAGCATCGTTTTTATTTTATCAATATACGAGCAGAACCTGTCACTTTTCAAAATATGAGATCTTTAAAATTTTAGATGCACATTAGTTGTACCAATCATATTTATTTAACTATAATTCAAAAAATTATTATTTCTTATTCTAATTAAATTTCGTATCTTTAGAAAGTTCTTGACTTTAATTTGTGCTTTTTCGATGTTTCGTATATTTTTCAGCAATAAGTATTTTATATTGATAAATTTTCGAAGTCGTTCTATATAGAATCGAATTTCGCAATTAACTATTTATATTGTTTTGTACATGTCATAGGCCAAAAATAAATTTATGCAATTAAGAGACTAAGAAAAACTTTTTAACAGTTATATCTTTGTCATAATAAGGTTTTGATACTTTTTCAGTGATTTATGCTTTAAATAATGGAGAGAGTAAGGAAAAGTTTGTGACGAGCATATTATTATTTTGAAAAGAATTTTTATAGCTAAATTTGGTATCATCTGAAAGGTCTTGATAAGAATTTAGTGCCTTTTGGTTTTATATATTTTTTAGTAGTCAATTTTTTATGCTAAGTTTTTGGAGGAATTTCGAATAATTTGTTTATTCTAAAATTTGTGGCATTACATTTGTTTATTAAATTATTTGTTATTGATCCTGCGACAGCACTATTATTTTTTAAATTTATTTAAAAAGTACCCAAACTATGCATAGTGTGTAATTATAAATATCAAAAAATCACTAAGCCAAAGTTTTCTTATTTATAATCCGTTAATCTCTCGGCAGTCGCATAGTGACTGCAGATTGTTTAGTGTAATATTAACAGAAAAAAAAAACTGTCAAATTTACGGATGTTAGTAAATGAAAATGGTTTGTTTCTAGCATACACAGTAAAAAATTTTCGTCAAATTTAACACAAATATTTGTGTTACTGACTGTTTTTACACATATTAATGTTAATTCAACATTCTAGTGTGTTAAATCAACATATGAGAATGTAAAATTCTATACACACTAAGAGTGTAATATTCTATACAAAAATTTTTACACTTTATACAATGACGAACAATTTTTTACTGTGTGTTAATTATTTTATAAGGAATATTTTAATTTTTGTTATTGTGCATTCGATTTTTAGTTATTTTGAATTAATCTTTGGATTTTTTTACTGTTAATAAGAACTTGAAATTAATAATTGATCGTTTTATCCGTTTAAAATATTTTTCCCAAAATTAATAAAAATATGAATAAAAAATCTGATTGGATCATTATTAAAAAAGTTATGAGTAAAAATCCGACAAAAGCGACTTTTTCGAAAATTCGTTTTTGAATAAGTAATCAAAATTTGCAAGAAAGGGTTTTTGAAGGGTGCTAAAAATGATCAAAAAATTGAAAATAAAAGTTAATTTTTCAAATCGTCCGATTAGACGTTAAATGGTCTATATGAAATAAATTCTAAATTATCACTTTGTCATAACTCATAATCACATTTTTAATTTTGTTTGCATTTCTAGTAATGAAAAATTCGCAAATACAAATCAGTTAATTTAATGGATTTTTGTGTATATAATTTAAACAGGATTTTTTATTACGTTGCCAAATATTTTATTTATGATTCAATAGTTTAACTTATTTTCATAAATTATCAATATAATTATTAATTATTACTATATCGATTTTTAGATATTAAAATTTATAATTAAAAATTTTTAAAAGTTAGCTGATGTTTCAGTCTGACTATTTTTTGTACATAAAAAAAAATTTATCTCAATTAAAATTATAATTAATAAGTTATAGATGCAGAATAAAGATTAAAAATTTCAGATTTATATATTAGTATAAACTGAAAGAATAGTAGATGAAATGTCTGTCACTTGAACGGTGTTATAAATTGTTTTATTATCATTTAATTCAATGACAATTAGTGTGGTTAACATTTGGCACACGATTACATGCCGAGCGATTTTAAATAATTGAACAGTCGGGTTTTCGTGCGACCATAAATGGAATATTCGTAAAATAGGCTGCAGACACAACAGTGTCAGTATAAGCCGATTATAGTTATCTAAATACGAAGCCAGATCGATGTTGCAGCTTAAAATGATGTTACTTTCGTATTGGTATTGTTTTCATTTTGTTTTTTCTTCTTAATATAATATAGTTATTTTTATTTAGTGAATAAAATGAAAATTATAATTTATCTATTCTGAGAATGCGTTATTCATTAAAAACTTGAAAAGTTAACATGAAATTACGGTGAAAAAAATAATGATGATGTTCGATTTCCTGTAGGTGGAATTTCGAAAACCCGTTTGAGTACTTTTAAATCTGGAAAAAAGAGCATAAACCAAAGTCAGTCAGTGATTGGACGGTTACAGATGCATGTTGGAAGAAGGTAAGAAAAGTAAAAAGAGTCACTACTGACAAGAATAAGACGAAAGGGCAACGATCATAAAGAGTGCGGACTTACAAGTCAATACGTTTTCTTTCGTTTACTTTAGATTCGACTGATTCGATACTCTATCGATTATTACCGACTGTAATTATTAATTATTTTATTAACTCATTTTTTGTTTATATATTTCAAAATAAAATAAAATTATTATTGAAGAAATAGAATAAAAAGCTAATTAAAAAAATCAATTAAATAATAAATAAATCTGTACGGTTTTTAACCTTTGTTCCATTCAAACTGATTAATTAGACAGCAAAAAATTTTGCATTATTGCGTCACCAATTTTGTGTTAAATATTTAACACGTTTTTGTATTACTTCTTTTAAATTAACACAAAAAAATGTTAAATATTTAACATGAATTTTTATGACGCAAAATTTTTTACTGAGTACTCTTTTAGAAAATAGTCAAACTTAAGTCATTCATTAATTTTTAATTATAAAATTTTTTTTTTACATTTGACCTTTAAAAATTAATTGATAATAAAATTTAAGTCGATTAATCGAAAAAAATGAAGTGAACATCCAAAAATTCAGGTTCTGTCTGTATAGACAATTTTTAAAAATTTTGCTTCTATTTCATAAGAGTAAATTCGGGAGAGGTAAATAAGGTTTTAAAAAAATGAAATAAAATTTTTTTTATAGAACAATATTTAATTCTGATAATTAATCTTAAAAATTTATTTAACACGTCTGACAAAATAGTTGCTGACAAATTTCAGTTTTACCTATAATTAAAAAAAAAAAACACCCCGATTTTTTCAACAAGTTATGAAAATACAAAAGATATTAATTTTATGCACAAAAAAAAAATTTACTTGAATCAAGTAAATAATTTTGAAGAATTTCATCTTCTCGATTTAAGTAGAAAAATTCATAAACTAAGAAATTTTTCTTGGTTTAAGTCAATTTTACTTAATTCAAGAATTTTTCGTCTTGATTCAAGACAGTAAAACTCTTCAAAATTATTTTCTTGGTTCAAGAATTTTTTTCTTGATTCGAGTTAATTTTTTTTTCAGTGTGAGCTTCAGTAAATTGAAGAATACAGCTGATATATAGCGCTTCTAAAATTTTGAAAATTTTTTTGTAATTAAGAAAGTAGTTAAATTCAAGTTTTGCTGTTTAAAATAAAAGTACACATAAATTAAAAATTTACTCTACAACTATAACTATAAAGAAGAGTTCATCACTATTTTTTTATTTCGTTTTGTTTAACATATTGATTATAGTAAGATTAAAATATGTTCATCTATTAAAAGAGTAATTTTTTTTCTTTCATAATATTTAATATTAAAAAAAAAATTATCTATTTTTCATTCATTTTATAATTTAGTAATTTATGAGCTCACATCTTCTTTGCCTATAGAAACTCTTCTCGCTTACTTTGCACACTATAGTATCGTGCACCAGCTGCATGAAACGACGTTCCAGGTGATTGAAATGCGACGGTAGAGTTTGGGAGATGTCAGAAACTATACTTCGAGACCGAAGCGCTATGGTAAATCGATTGAATGCCTTCTTTAGTCACTAAAATCTTCCAATATACGTTAAATAACACACTTATTTTTATTCTCCTCTTTTCTAAGTTATTAATTAAAACTTTGAAAAAACTAACATTATAAATTTCAAACAATAGTTACGTCTTAGTAGAAAACTTTAGGTGAGTATAAATATATAATATATAATAATAAAAAGGGAGCGAGTACACATAATATATGTAACACTGAAACGATGCAACACCTGTTGTTGCTCGAAAGCGAATTTACTGATATGATGACTAATTCGAAATTGATACCAATGTTTATACCTAGTCTCTTTTATTATCCGGCTAATACTATTAATTTATTTATTTATTGCTCTTTATATTATGTTCACTCAACAGACAAGCTGCAGGATCACTCTATTCGATATCATTAAATATATAAGACTCGTCACATTTCAACCTACGACAAAACAACCTCATTTATAAAAAGAATAAAAAAAAAATTTTGACAATTATATCAGCACAATAAAAAATTTTGCGTCAAAAAAAATTTTATTGACACAAAAATGACGTAAAATTTTTTACTGTGAGAGTAAAGTTTTATTTTTTGGCAATAAAATATCGAAAAATTAGATATTTTTCAATATTATTAAAATAGTCGAAAATAAATTTTTTAATTTGTTTAAAGAAAAAATTTTATATCGATTAAAAATTATTACTAACATATATTCGACTAATTTTAATAAAATTGCGAAAAATGACCTTGTAAAATAAAAAAAAAAAATCCTATTTACTTTACCATTAAATACCATTAAAAATATAATTTACTTTTTTTTTTTATTATATATAATACACAAGGGCCTTATTTCAACTTGATGGTTACCAAGTTATCTTAATTTCAATCGAAATAATGTAATAAAAAAATTTAATTATAAAGAAATGATCCTTAAGTGGAACAATAATTATTGTTTCCATTTTTCCATCAATATGATTACTTTAAAAAATAAAATTGATACTTGAAAAAAATTTTTTTATTACTCTATTTTAGATAAACTTTCAGAAAAAAAAATATAAAATTTTTTGAAATAATTTTTTAGCCTCTCAAATTATTTACATTAAAACACTCAAATATTAAATTTTTTTTCAAAGCATCATTTTTGATAAATAAAGAAAAATATGAATTGTTTTTATGGATAATATCTATCTTCAACCGGTCTATTGATTTGTTCATGGTCATAAGTTAATAGTTCCGTTTCGGTTGACTACTTATATCAAAGTATAATATTTTTAAAAATAATTTATGTTTATTATCAGATATACCGAGCTGAAGTGAATCTTCGGCAAAAAAAAATTTAATTTCACATGTTTTATTGTCATTTCCGCGTATGAATGTCACGGTAACAACTAATAAGAAATATATTTTTTAACATCAAAAACGTAGATCGTGACGACTGCCAGAACCTACCCCAAATAGACCGTTTAAGTTTGCCAAGAACGGCGCGTATGAATTCGTGCTTCCGCGTCAATACTTTCCCTGGTTTCGTCCGGCCCCTAACCTTCCCCACTCAAAAACGACGTGCGTTGCGGACCGCGTAACAATAATTGGCCAGGGAGTAGAGTACAGGCGAATCAAAAAATTTTTTTCAGACAGTCTGCTATTAAATTAAATGTACTTTTTTAAAATTTTTTATTTCTGTTCATTAAAATTTTAATTTAACACTTGATTTATTTTATATTTTTTTTTTTTTTAGAAAATTTAATTAGATATTAATAAAAATAAGTGTTTGTATTCTTCGGTCACTCAAAATTTATAAAAAATATTTAAAAATCTGTATCAAGACAGTTAATTTATAAACGTAATATTATTATAATTAGAATTGTATAAGAGAATAAATGATTTTGATTTCAATTGTAACTTTTAATAAATAATCAAAATCATTAAATGTTAAAAAAAAAATTAGTTTGTCAGATATTTTTTATTGATAAATTTTATCATTCTAGTAAAAAAATTTTAATATAGTTATGAATAATTTTACATGTATGACAACATACGTTAATATCGTTTTAAATAATTTTGTATAAACTCTATAAAGTTATCTATAATAGTCCACTACTAATTTCACATTATCATTGAATTTATTTACAAACGGAATAGTGATAGACAATCGATAAATGTAATATATGTATACTATATGATTTTGATCAAAACATAGGCTTTTTTTTTTTAAATAAAAAATTAACAAAAGTTTAAAGATTGACAAAATAAATTTAACTATGCTATCATTAAAATTATTTTTTAAATAATATATCAACAGCTATTTAAAAACAATAAATAATTAAATTATTTTAAAAATCACTAAAGTCACTTTTTTATTATTTTTAAATTTATAAATGACAAAAAAAACTTTTGTTATTAAAAACAAAATTGTATCACGTCAATTAAATTTAATATTATTGTTATTAAACTTGATAAGTATATAAAATTATATGAGGTCAAAACTTGTGTACAATTTCATATAAAATTTTCTCCTCCAGGGTTACTATAGTCATTATCTTCTGTATTCAGTTTTGAGCTATAGAATACACTTATACCCATAATATATTTATAGAGCTTATAGTTAAAAACAAAAAGATCAAGATTGTATTTCATTATTTTTTGCAGCAGTACACAGAAAGAAAAGTTTACTTGAGTCAAGAAATTTTTTTTAAAACGACTAAATTATTTTTTTCCAAGAAAATTTTCTTAGCTAGAAAAATGAAACTTCAAGAAAATTTCATTATGAAGTTTATTTATTTTTCGAATTTAATTACTGCGTTCCTTGTTTAACAACGAGTGGAACACATTAATTTAAAAACAATAAAAGTGATGAAATACTCACAACAACCAGAGTTGAATAACATGAGCGAATTAAAATAGCTAAATGATAGATATATATATTTTCGAGTGATATTGACCTCGAAAGTTTTGTTTTAAACTATCATATAGTTATCGTCTGAGTTGTATCATGGATACGCACGTGGATATATGTTTAGCTGTGCCGATGCACTTTTGGCTCTTACCCGAGTGTGATACGCTTAAGGTCATTGACGCGGTACACTTTTACTGTTAAATATAAACGGCATGCTTTGCAAATTAGTTTTAAATACATTTCTTATTAATGCATCGAAATTTAAAGCTTATGTTAATACATCCCGAGGAAACATTTTCGTTTTTTATGTTTAAATTTTATCTATGCTTCAATGATCCCTGCTTTGAGCGATAATCAAGTTCGCGTTTGCGAAAAACAACAAAAAATATCAGCTTTTTTTAACGACCATGAAGCTGCTTATATGCGGTGACTGACCTAAACTTCTTATGTTCTCAATGACTTCCAACCAGCCCAAACACTTATGTGTCTACTGTCCAGCCTGAAAATATCGTGTATGTAGAGTGTTTTACGGGAACCACGACCCACCTCAATGTACTTCTTATTAAATGAATAATCGATCGACAATCGAATTTTTTCTTTTTAAAATAATTATCAAATAAAATTTTTTTTATTTTCAACATAATAATGCGACTTTTTTTTCACTTACTACTTTGCTTGTATTTTTTATGCCGAGCATTTTCTTATCTATTTATCAACTGTCTCCTGATTAGAAAGACTGGTTTGCAATTTAAAAAATTCGCTTTTCATTTTTTAAGCTTAAGAGAAAGCATTTTATGTAATTTAATTGTTTAATTAAAAATGTAGCAAAAGTTTGGTAGAAAAAATTTTTGTTAAAAATAGCCTGATAAAATTTTATAAAATTGCAAAACATTTTCAATAATTTTGTAATTATTTCTAATATTTCTACTATAAAATTTCATGAAAAAATCTAAAATTTCATTTTCAAGAAAAAAATTTATGATCTGAGAAAGCTGATTGAAAATTAAGACGAAAATTTTTTAAATGAATATTTAATGAAAAAATTTCATTTTTTGGGTGTTGAACACTGAACCCTTCATCGATAATTCCATTACGCGGATCATTCGTCAAAGCGACATGCGTGGGCTTAAAATGTTAGTATGGTTTATTTTAATTTCAACAATGGAAAGTCAATATGATGAAATTTTATTACGCGGATGAAAAAATGAAATCAATTGAAGAAAAAAAATTTTTAACAATGAAATTTTGAAAAATTTTATCGTCTTAAGTTAAGTATAAAATTTTTTGAACCAAATACATTATTCCGAAATTAAGAGAATTTTTTTATATCAAAAATCTTTTGATGATAGAAATCCTGAAAACGATTTTTTTAATTCAAGATTTTTTCTTTTTTATTGAATTAGTTTTTATCAATTAATTAGTGGAGGTTTTTCAAAATTGAAGTGCGTATTTCCACAGAATCTTATACAATTTTATAAAAAGAAAATAATTTTTTTGATGACGGTTTACACTCTGGAAAAAAAAAACTTGAATCTACACTGAAAAAAAAAATTCTTGACTGGAGTGTAAATTTTCTTGGCTCAAGAAAATATTAAGGAAGATTGAAAATTTCTTGAATAAAGTCAAAGTTTCTTGAGTCAAGAAAATTTCTTCTTGCTCCAAAATAACTTTAGTTTTCCTTAAAATTTTTTTGGCCTAAGAAATTTTTTTTCGTGTGTAGACGAAGAATTCTTGAATCAAGTAAAATTGACTCAAACCAACAAAAATTTATTAGTTGAAGAATTTTTCTACCCAAATCAAAAAGATAAAGCTGATCAAAATTCTTTACTTGATTCAAGTAAATTTTTTTTTCTGTGTAAACATAAAAATAGTGAATTTTTTTAGGGGGCGTTATATTGAAATTTAAAAAATATTATAGATAAAAATTAATATGCTAATATAGTGAGAGGCAAAATAAATGGATGGCCTGAATGTTTTGCGTTCATCCGTATAGAGTGCAGCAAACTTGTGATTTGGCAAGAGCACTATAATAGGAAGAGTATGAAAGAGAGCCGTGTATAGTTCGCGGTTACGTGGGGAGTACCTATGTTAAATTATGCAGCGTGCATATTTTCCGGTCTGTTTGGTGGGTTTCAAAGCCTAACCGGTATAAACCAGCGTCACACGCGTACCGGGTGACTTGAAAGAAAAGACTTGATGCTAAAATAAAATTATTTTAATCATCAGAGCAAAATATATAGGTGGCCGAGTACCAAGTGAAGCTGTAGAAAAAAAGCTACTGAGCGAGTCGGTACATTTCTTTTTTATTTATCCACATTAGGCTCAAACTAATTTTCGTGTCCATGATATCGTACTTCTTGTTTTGATATTGTGAAACGTACCATTTTATAAACTTGACATTGAAAAAAAAAAAAAATGTATGTTGTATATTTTATACAAAAAGATGTTGCAATATTTAATAAGCAAAATTTTGTTTGTCGAGATTATAATGTTACAGTTAAAAAAATTCGGGATACCTCAACTTGTATTCCCATCAGAAAATTTGATGTAGACAAAATTTTATTCCTACACACACACGCGCGCGGCGGGACGTCCAGCCGATAATAGCCAGAACGGCTCCCTAGAACCGTAGAATGCGGAGATAGTAGCCACTATTTCAACCCTTATTTATGAAAGTTTTCACAACAAATAAAAGTTAAGAGTTAGAAATTTAAATTACTTAAGAAGAACAATAGTACACAATTCTATATAAACAACATATGTGCACGGATAATTCTAAACTATCAAGAAATCGTGAACATACTTGTAAATGATAGTTTTAATAGTTCATAGCACTACTTTATACCAATGTGTGCTATTACAGACGCGATAGCTTAAAAAAAAATAAAAACGTTGAATAAGACTGATAATTTTTATATAGTAATTTTTTTGTATATTAATACACATGATAATGTATCGATGAAAAAGGACGTAATTGGAAGAAAATAAATAAAAAGGCTATTCTGCATCCTCCCGAAAAAAAATACTCTGTAAAATTTATAGAATTCTGACTGTGAATCGGCTTATGTATCATATATAAAACTTAATATGTTATTTCTACGTGATGAATTCTGTAATTCTAAATCTGTAAATATAACATATTGAGTCTGTGATAACACTGTAAAAAATTTTCGAGTGAATGCGGACTGAATGATTTTCAATTGATTTACTTCCTCAGGGAGTAAAATTCACTCTGAGACAAATTTAAATTATATCATAAATAGATTTCATTTTACACGGAAAGAAAATTATGGGAACTATTTCTATACCATTATGGGAATGGTTCCCATAATGCTATAGGAAAAATTCCTATACTATTATAGAAACTATTCCTATATCGTTATGGGAAGTAATCCCATAATATTATGGGAACTATTCCTATAATATTATGGGAATGGTTCCCATAATGCTATAGGAATCATTCCTATACTATTATAGGAATGGTTTCCATAATTTATGGGAACCATTCCCATAATAGTATAGGAATGGTTCCCACAATATATAGGTTTAAATCTTACGCGGAAAAAAAAAATTGGGACTGCCACATGATACATTCCTGTGGAAGATTCATGTGGCAGGCAATAATGGTTAAAACAACTATAATAATTGAATAATAATAATAATAATTTATATTATTAAAAGAATAAGAACAATTTTGTCTCCTGGATAGTCACATAATGAAATCGATTTTTTTAGTGAAATTAAGTGTCATTGCAAAGGACATGACTTGAATTTGTACCTTTTTAAGGTTTCATATCATTCTCGTCGATAGTCAATTTATTATAATAAGAATTTAGGCTGCATTCGAAAATGCTCTATCTCTAGATACATAATTAAAGAATGACCTTGTATCTTGTGAACTATTGACATTTTTAAAGATGTAAGCTCATATTAATGTTACACTCATCTAGACCTTTCATTTGAGTAGCCATATCAATTTTTTATATATTTATATATATTATATATATGTATATATGAAAAATATATCAAAAATGCATGCGGGTATTCAAATGAAAGCTCTCGATGA
>CAJNRD030001117.1:12950975-12967014 GCA_905319865.3 Cotesia congregata | reverse complement strand
ATCGATATTGCAAAGTATCCTCAATAAGACACATCATTTTTTTATTATTTCTGAAATCTTATTTTTCCATATTTTTCATTTATTGATTTCCTTACTCACAGATTTCCAAAATTTGATGTTTCCATTTTCTGTAAAATTTCCGACCGTGAAGAATCAATGAAACGCATTGTACGTCAAATTAAACGAAATATCATTAGCTTCAACGCGATATTCTCATAAATATAGTATCTTTTTTCAATCAAAAATTATTTACAAATTAACCCACCGAATTAATTTTTAATATTTGTTTTGAAATTTGAAATGATTTTGAAAGATAATTTTTGTCTTTGAAAGGTATGGAAAGGCTATATAATATGCTCTGTAACTCTTGAACAGATTCACCGAGTAAGATCGGGCTTTCCTCAATAAAAAATGTTTCTAGTAATTCAATCTCCTCACAAAGTGAATGTTTTTATATAGTAAAAAATTTTGCGTAATATTAACACAAATAGTACGTTAAAATAACACAATAGTGTGTTAAAAAGACTGTCTATAGATATAGATATAGTATGCGTCTATATCTATAGATATAGATATAGACATACTATAGATATAGTATGCGTAAAAAATTTGACAAATTTGAAATCTAGTTAGCTCTATCAAGTACAGTCCAAAATTTAACTTTTTTTAAACTAAATTTTAGTAACATAATTTTTGTACTACTTTTATAACCACAATGTCATATTTTTCTCATTTTTAAACGCTTTAATTCGATTGCAAAATTATTTCAAACCACTGTATTAGATTCCCGAAATTAAAAGATGTCTCTTCTCGCTCCTCTACGAGGGAAAAGTCACAGCACTGGTTTAGTTAGCACTATATAATGACAATAAAAAAAGTTAGCGTGCTTGTATAGCAGTGAGATGTAATGCAACTCAAACAATTGAGTCTTCTGAACACATTATTAAAAAATTTGCGAAGAAACAAATAGGTGTTGAAGAAAATTGAGTTATCTCGTTGAGAAAAAATAATACTAGTAAAACACACACCTCTGAGTATAGGGATAATTACACAATAATTACTATACATGATTAGTAAACCGATTTACACAAAAATAAGTGTAGAGAAAAATTTTCAACTTCGTTAATATAATTATTCCAAGCTTTCGCTAGACAATATACATTATATTATTAAAATATCATAATCTAAACGTTTATTAATGGTTTAACAACAGCTTAAATTAGAAGATGAATATTAAGTGAGAAATTTCGATAAAGTGCTAAATTTTCGAAAAAAAAATTAAAATTAAAATTTTTTCAACAATTTAAAAAGATTATGTGAATGTTAATTTACAAATCTTCCAAATAATTATTTTATGATTTTCAAACGAATAATAATTATTCTTATGTTATATTCAATAAAAAAATAAACAAATATTTCAGTCCACAGAGTTTTTTTTTCTAATAACAATAGAAATTTATATTGCCACCATCAATAGAAAAATCAATGAAAAATGATTTATTATATATATTTTATAGAAATAATTGACTCTTGTATACGTGCTGTAGGATAACTATACTTTCACTGTTGTAGGTTACTCATTTGATTACTCAATAAAACAGGTTGAATAATTGTAAGAATTTAACCTTGAAAATAAATAGTTTAATAGAATTTTTCTACCTTTAAATACATATGTTGTTTTTCCCTTGTTTTAAAGACTTGAATATCGCGGCTAAGGAGTATATACCTTAAACTGAAAACATAAACGTTTAAATCATTATAAGTATATTCATTATGCAAATGGGTATAAAAGTTACATTTATTTGTTACTTAATTTATTAGCAAGACGCAAAATTTAGTAGTAAAAAAATTAATTTAAATTCATAGAAATTGTCTTAATTATGTTCCATAGAAAAAAATTTTTGATAATGAAATTAGAGCTGTGACATGCTAAATAAAATTTTTTTTCTTACATACATATTTTTTTAAAACCTAATCCGTTTACTTCCATCTACAATTCAATAGACTTGAAATAAACAATACATTGCTATTTATCAAACTTGATTTGATATCTAATTAATTAGTAAAATTGTAAAATCTTAAAACAAAATTAATAAAACTATCTAATTATCATCATCTAATTAGAAACGCTGGTTGACTAAAATACAACAAAAAAATTTTTTATAATTAATATCTTTCTGAATTCTCTGCAAAATTTTTATTTCTCTACAAAATTTTTATTTATTATTAAATTTTTTATTTTTTTTTTATTTATTAGATTTATATGCCAAGGCTTATAGCCGGATGGCAAATTATACAATGTCTAGTAAAATTGATGCAATTATAACAAAAGTGCTCCCTAAAACTGAATTAGTGAAAATTCGTCAAATAAGTGAATATTCACTTAACTTAAGTGCCAATCGAGCCACTTTTTCAAGTCAGTGGCTCGGTTCTCACTTAAATAAGTGAATATTCACTTATTCATGTTTAGAGAGTGTAAATAAGTAGAAAAACAAAACAGTATAACAAGATGTGTTACAATAAATTATATGAATGACAAATCAGTAATTAAAACAACTCAAACTGTAAATATTTAATAATTTACAAACTATTTGATACTTCAAGATTAAGAAAAAATTCAAACACTTTATTATTTTTGAAACTCTCAAGGGAATGTGAGTTGATAATATCTCTCGGTAATTCTTGCCATAGACGAATGCTGGATATAATAAATGAGTGCTCTAAAATTATTAGACATCCCACGCCAAATCAAACACCATTTAATTTTTACATTTTCGATTTTTTTCATAATTTTTTATGTTGTCGCATGTTGTCCCGGGTCGAAAAAAAATCTTCATTTTGTATTGTTTTGACTTAATTTCCTTTGAAGTTATCAATTAGTCGTCGATTTTACCTAAGATGTTGACTTTTATTAACTTTTTTTTAATACAACTTATTTAGTTGCCATAAAGTTGACTTATTTGGTCTTAAACAAACAACTTGTTATCGAGTCGAGAAATCTAGTCCCATGGAAACTAGGAATTTACATTAATAATTTGGAATTTTTGCAACTATCTAGGGGTCGTATGTTTCTTCTCTTCATCTCAATATGTAATATGATAAATTACAACTACGATTAAAATAATAATATTTATTTATTGCATACGAACGCCGATCGGCAGTGTACATTAATTATAACAATCAATTATTTTAAGTGATATTTGAATTTAATATAAATAATGAGAATGAGGCCAAAAATAAAAGTAAAAATAAAAATAAAATAAAATAAAATAGAATATCTAACTATTATCGCCAATTAATTGATTATTTATTTATTATTTTTTTTTTAATGTACATGGAAATGATTCTATAAAATAATTTGTGTGACATAAAATATTTGTTACTTTATTCACAAAACTATGTTAGAATTAATTTTATTTTGATTTAGTTATGATTTTTTTTTCCTTAAAAAAAGCTAATTTTGAAAGAAATCCGAGTGATGTTGACTTAATTATGGCTTTTTTGTCTTAATTTAAATCAAACCAGCCTTGGATACAAAACCAAATGATATTGACTTGATTGTAATTTTTTTTTTTTGTCTTAAATGGATCCTAACTAAGCCAGAGAAGTCAAAAGTAAGTCAAATGTTATGGAAATTTTACACTCATGGAAGAAAATAAATTAGATTTTTTTTTCGACCCAGGGTTGGTGAGCTATCTAAAAAAATGTTTTTAATTTTGAGCTTACGATTAACTACAATACTAAATAGCCACCGTTAACATCAATATTTCCGTGTAGTGGCGTAGTTTGAAAAGTAGGATTAAAATGTTATATTAAAATTAAAAATAAAAGTCATAATAAATATGGGGGAGTGCAAAGAACCCGGAAGTTGTGTCTAACACTATGCGCGTGAATGAATGTCAAACCAGGCATAAGTTCAAGGAAATGAGGATAGGTGTTGGTTATTATAAAGGGTTAAGAAAACTGGAGACTGGAGGCAAAACTAATTCCCTTTTCCATATTATTTATATCGAAATAACCAATATAATATAATAACTACGAAGCTAAAAGTTTACGTTACTCGGAGTAAGTATCGGGGAAGTTAAAGCTTTTTAAAAAACATATTTCTCAATATCTTCATTGATATCCCAGAGCATGAACAAACTTAGCTCGGGTAGGAACAGTATAGACTGAAAAAAAGTTAGCAGCGGGTCGCAATACTTTTCCGTGAGACGGCACCGAGTGCCGTCGGCCCTGAAGGGTGGGCTTGGGCTGGACTGGCGGGTGTGCGTAGGGTCAACGACCGCAGTTGAGAGGGCTTCTCCCTACCTCGTCGCATGCTTTTGCATTTTCCCTTCTCGTTTCTTTTTCATTCTCTCCTCGTTTGCTCATTCTGTACATACACTCATCTGCGTTCTCTCTTGAACTGTATGTCTCAGTGAATCTGATGGGCGTAGATTGGGACAGGTTAGATTCAACTTAGGGTTCAATATCGAGGGAAAATACGAGCCTTTATTTGATCGCTCACTGTACTTCCTGCGTTCTGCCTTCTGAGAATCCCGTTGGGGTTTGTTGCCAGCGTCAGTTGATTGTGAGTAAGCTACTCACTGAATAATAGTCTCTCTATACCAAATGTACATAAATGTCTTTCCAAATAGATTTTAATTCGTAAATGAGTGGATTCAGTACACACTCGACGTTATAAACTAAAAAAAATTAACTAAAACTGAAACACTTGCATTTGTATCGTCGATAATTGTTAATGATGATATCTATAAATTTTTAATTATTACGCTATGATTATAAATTTGTGTTGATTTGACAGAAATTTTAATTCAAGATAACTAATCTTGATCCAATAAACTTATTTTGATTTGTGAAATTTCTTGTCTTGGTTTATAAATTCTCGAATTAAGGTCTTTATATCTCCGCTGGATAACTACGTTCAATTGATTGAAAAGTTATCTTCGGTTGATACAATCAAATTTTTTATCCAAGAACAATTCTTCTGAAAGTTTGTAGTTTCACGGAAAAAACTACTCTGTAAAATTAATAAAAAAGTTTGTCAAATTTACAGAATTCTATCTATAAAAGCTGGTTTATGTAAAATTTACAGAGCAAATGTATTATTTTTACGTCGTGAATGCTGTAATTTTAAATCTGTAAATGTAACAAGAATCTTTATTTATAACAGAACTTTTTCTGTAACTATGACAGAATTTTTTAATAGAATTTTTTCATTATTACTGAAAATTGATCGTAATTAATTGAAAAGCGCTAGTCGTGTCAGGCTCATTGCAGATTAATTTATATTACATTTTAAAGTTTTTTCTTAACTTTTAATTTTTTTTCATTATTTACCGTGTACTTCTGGACAAATAATTTTTTTATAATCAGTAAAAAAAATTTTTCATTTACATACAATAAAAATTTGAAAATTTTCATTAACGGATCAATATTTACAGTTTTTATTAAGAATTACACTTAATTTTAATTCATGAAATTACTCTGGAATGATAAAATAATACTCTTGTAGATTTTACAGAATTTATCTGTAAATTTTACAGAATTTTATACTCTGTCAATTTTGCAGACTATTTTCAATTTTAGTACAAAAAAGGTTTACTTAAACTGACAAAATTTTCAAAAAAAACGAAGTTATTTTGGACCAAGAAGAAATTTTTTTGAGACAGCAGACTTTCACTTTGACCAAGATAATATTTTTTTTTTTTTTTTTTTTCAGCTATTTTTGCAGTTCGAGAAAACTTGTTTTTTAATAAAAATTTTTTTTTCTGTGGTAGTTTCTTCGTTCAAAATATAAACTCATGCCGAAAAAATAAAATTTTTCTTCGAAAAAAAATATATCTATGGTATAGTAAATGTTTTTGGGAGAAATATATAAATCTTTTTTGAAAATAATCAAATGCTGCATTTAAAAATCAAATTTTGATACGAAAATTTTTAGCTTTTTCATTCAAGGAATATATAATTTATTTATTGATGCAAAAATATTTTAAAACAAGCATGCAATTTTGTATAAAATATTTTTTTCATTGTAAAACTACAAATGGGTGCATTAGAACTGATGGCTTGGATATCAATGGAACTATATAGTATTGTATACGTACTAAAAGCAATGCAAGACAGTATATACACGGCAGATCATGTTATATGGGTGATTCTCTGTAAGGATGTTTTTTGCTGTCCCAGGTATTGTTTTATTAGAAAAATTGTTATTTTGTTACTAAAAAAAATTTATTATGAAAGCAAAAAAACATTTCTATTTGGAGCATTGAAAATTGAAATGAAATAAATTTTGTTTTTTTTGCTATAAATTCGTAAACCACCAAAATGACAGTCCCCTGGGCTGTCCCATTCCCCAAATTAAAACTTTAAGATTAAATTTTAAGTTATTCGTTGATAATATATAATTTGGTCCATAATGTTTATAAACTTAATTAGTTAACTAACAATCTTCTTCAATAAAAAGTACCGAAAATTAATTTGTTTCATAAAATTCATTCAACCGAAGTTTGTCCCAGGCATTTTAAGAACAGTCCCCTGCCAGAAATTCAATGCCAAAAAAAAAATCCAGCGTGTTATTTTACCTTTTGTAAAGTTTATAAGGATCTAACTAGCCTCAAGTTAATAACCATAGGGCTGTTAGCGCTTTATCGCCATTTTATTTAGTGTCAAAGCACCGTTTGTGCGGGAAATATGTGTCTGGGCCACTTCAAAATGTCAGTCCCCTGGCAACTATTTTTATATGTAATTTATTTATAAAAATGGATCTATAAGTCTTAATATTATATTCTAATTAATGTAAACATTAATTGAGAACTTAAAAAACTGAATGCATTGAAATAGTTTGCTTGATTTTTCTCAATTTGATAAGAAAAAAACAGTCCCCTGGAACAGTCCCCTGTCATGTTACATGGCACAAGATACACAAATATCGAAAAAGCAAAAATTAATTCGGCTGTTTATTTATTATGATTAAGTTAATAGTTTTGTAGCCCTTGTTAATTTTTTTTCTAATAAAATCAAAAATAATTTAGTAGGACAACTTTGTATAGATTTAAGACGCCCTTACAGAGAATCACCCATATAGTAGTGCTCTTGAGGCTAAGCTGTTACTTAAGCATGCGACTTCGGTACGCATTATTCTGTCGTATAAAATCATTGAAATCATGTAGAAACAGGGGAAAATTTTTAAATTATAGCTTGGATAAACAATTGACAGATTTGGATCGGAGGATCTAGAAATACTAAAAAATAAGAAGGGAAGAAAATTTTGTTGTAAATAATTTAAACAAAAATATGAAACATACATTTATGTAAAGCATTTTTTTATCAAAAGTTTTTTTATAATGTAAGAAATGGTTAATTATCCCAATTTTGTAAAAGTTATTTTTACGACAACAATATATTGCAAATTTGAATAAAATCGATTTTTAGATTATGATTGCAGTAATTTATCGCGGAGATTTACGAATGAAATTGGCCAAGCTTATTAAATAAAATACTTTTAAATTGAATGAATATAACATGGTCTACTTTACAGACTGAGTTTAACCATTAGCAAGATTTCGATAATTTTCAGAAGTAATCTAAAGTACGTAGATAATACCCGATAGTACTTAAATTTCAAATCAATGTTTTAAAAAATCGTAATTGTCAAATAAGATTATTATTATTGGTACAAATGAAGTATCTAGACTTATTTTGTTGGATAATTTTTTTGCAGTGTTCTTCTTTAGTATTCTATGCAAACACAGTAACAAGAGACGACATAGAAAGCCGGGGCTAGAGGAGAAAAAGTTGTAGAAATAAGCACAGCTCATTTCTCCGAAAAGAAAAATTCATCCCTGAAGAAAATACAGGCAATAACCTTTGGATCTCAGGGGGATGTCCGAGGAAGAGGGAATGGAGGAGAGTAAAGGATAAAATGATGGCGAAGGATATCAGTAAAAAAATAAGTAAGGAGTTGGGGGTCGGGGTCGGCGGGCTCGTGGGGCTTGAAGGGGTAGCGGAGAAAATTCGAGAAGACAGGTATATAGATGTCTACCACAGTAATATGAAAGGATGGAGAGGTTGATGGCTAGAAAGAGAGTCGAATAAATAAGAGAGAAAAAAAAATGAGGGAGTGCGCTGGGAGACAAGAGGGTGGTGGTGGGTTAAAGGTAGCGGGCCAGAACCTCACTTTATTTTTATGCAGTTATTGATCTTCGTGGAAGCCGCTCGTCGTTCTCCTGTTACCCTTCTTCGTAGCCCCGTTCTCACTCTCACCCTTTTCGCCGTTACTTTTTTTTCTCACTTGTGCGACCGCGCACATAGCTTGTCTTTGTTTCGCGTACGTTGTCTCATTCGCTTACTGCCTCTAACTCTTTCCCTTTCTCGCGCGTCAACTAACCCACCCCAGTTCGCTTCAGGGTGGCGGGTAACTAGCTTATCAAAAAATGGGCGTTGCCGCCTCCTCTACGGCATCTTCCATTGTGACCCGCACACCTGTACATTTTTCTCTCCTCACTTCTCTTTCTCTTGCTCTTGCTCTTGCTCTTGCTCTTGCTCTTGCTCTTGCTCTGGTTCTGGGTGCTCTGGCTCCGCAGATCCGGCAATTCATGAACCTGGAATGAGGACTTGAGGGGTATAACCAGGTGTACCAGAAAGCGAGTCACGCTGTAAGCGCGGAAGCGAAATAAGATATTGGAACTGACGGCCATGGCGAAGAGTAAGGGCAAGCGCGACTCCCTCACTACCCAACTACCCAACTACCCATCGTAAAACCCATCCCTGGTAGCTGAAAGAGACCCCTGCCATTTTCTTCCAGGGTGTGTCCCATGCTTCTTCGATTTTGGATAGGTTCGGGACCACCCTCTTCAGCCCACCACCCCGAGTTTCATCTACGACTAAAGCCCACCAACACCCAACACCCAACTTTCCTGATGCATCACCATCGATGCATTACCATTCACGCACACCTTCACCTACTCTTATCCATCTTTTCTTCAAGGTTCGGCAAATAACGCACACGTCACTATCTTACATTGCTTCACATCCCCAAGTATAAATACCTATGACCCCAATCGATTTTTATACGCTCTTTAATTATACTCCAAGGGATGATTCCTTCTTTAACTTCAGACTCTCAATCTGCTTTTTATCCGCTCCTACCCATTTCAGATTTCCTTCTCCTCCTCCTCCTCCTTCTCCCATCCAATTTATTCTCTATTATATCTTATCTGCTACTTCGGAGGCTCATATTCTTTATAAATTTCGAGTCAAATTAAAATTATTTTAAGAAATAAACCAACCGAGTTTTAAAATAATCATATATATAATCATCAGAACTTTGGAGCTTGAGTAAGTCTCAACTGTTCTCTCTGTCTGAAAATAGAGGAGTAACGAAGAAGGGATGACTATGCCCTCGGCTCCGTAGCAACAGGCATCTGTTGCGATAGAAAGACGCTGAAGATAGTCACGCCATCTAGCTACATCAATTGGCTTTTCCATTTTTATGTGGTACAATGTTTCACGCATATTAAACTAATATCATCTTCTTCATCTTTTTTATGCATTTCAGACAAATTTTTCACAATTATGGATTTTGTCTGATTTATATTACATTACTATGATTTATCTGGTCGACGGAATCGTTTGATAATAGACCGGGAAAGTTCTTTGCTTGTGTGATTAGAACTAATTTCTAACTATTAGATAAGTATGAAATTCGGTATGAAGTAATATTTTCACCTGAGTCGAAATCAAGCGTTTCCTAGAGCCTTAGAGATATATAATTTTTTTTTAATTCATAGTCCTTGAGATATCTTAATGTCTAAATTGGAGGATCTATTTGAATTCTAGTGCCTTGTATGTCCACTTTGCAAACTTCGAATAAAATAGCTTCTTGACAAGTCTTCGAGAATCTCAATGTATCTGAAAAACTTTGTAATGACTCAACTAGTTCTCAATTCCACTCGGAAGTAATGTTTTAATTATAATGGTCAAAGTTTTCATAAATAAAATAAATGACCGTTCAAATGAACGGAGAAAAGCGTACCTCTAAAAATTTACTCTTTTGGAATTATGTATGCAAAATTTTCGCTCGAAAAGTTTTTAAAACATTCAAAATACAATTCAACATTATTTTGCATTGTTACAAATTAAGAAAAATTTTTTGTTCAAAAAATTAGTAAAAAATTTTTCTTCAAGTATTTTCATAAAATTTTTGTTACGAATTAATATTTTCTTGAACTAATTTTAAGAAAATTTTATGTCTTTAAAAAATTTTTTGGTTAAACTAAACTTTTTTTGTCTATTTATAGATTTAAAATCCTGTTTTGAACTCATCAATTTAATTAATTATAAAGTTGAGATTCTCCCAGACTATATACAAATATGTTATATACAATCTAAGCTTAGAATGTAATTCAAACAAAACTCTGATATTTTATAGATATTTTAAATGATTGAAAGAGTCCTCACACTGAAAAAAAAGTATTTTTCTACTCAGAATATTTTTTTTGGTAATCGAAAAACTTGGTATGGTGTTACTTAGAAAACGTGATATTTTGATGATCACAATAAGTTTACCGATTATCACAAAATCTAGGTACACGGAAAGAAAATTATGGGAACTATTCCTATACCATTATGGGAATGGTTCCCATAATGCTATAGGAGTAATTCCTATACTATTATAGAAACTATTCCTATATCATTATGGGAACTAATCCCATAATATTATGGGAATGGTTCCCACAATGCTATAGGAATCATTCCTATACTAATATAGGAATTATTCCCATACTATTATAGGAATGGTTTCCATAATTTATGGGAACCATTCCCATAATAGTATAGGAATGGTTCCCACGATATATAGGTTTAAATCCTACACGGAAAAAAAAATTAACTTCACTTGAATTTGTGCCTTTTCAAGGTTTCATATATGAATGATATATCATTCTCATCGATAGTCAATTTAAGATGATAAGTATATAGGTTGCATTCGAAAATGCTCTATCTCTAGACATATAATTGAGAAATGACCTTGTATCTTGTGAATTATTGAAATTTTTAAGGATATAAGCTCATTCCGACATTACACTCATCGAGACCTTTCATTTGAGTACCCACATCAATTTTTTATATATTTTATATATTTATATATATTATATATATATATGTATATATGAAAAATATATCAAAATGCATGTGGGTATTCAAATGAAAGCTCTTGATCAGTGTAACATTGGGATGAGCTTATATCTTCAAAAATGTCACTGGTTTACCAGATACAAGGTCATTTCTTCATTATGTATCTAGACACAGAGCATTTTTGAATGCAGTTTAAATTCTCATTATAATAAATTGATTATTGGTGAGAATGATATGAAACTTTGAAAAGGCTCAACTCCAAGCAAAAACCCATTTTATCATATAAATACACCGGCCACAAAATTTTTTTTATTCTCTTAATAATATAGATTATTATTATTTAATTATTATTGTTATTTTAACAATTATTGCATAATAAATGAAAGTTATGTTGCTGTCACATGAAAATCAATTTTTTTTCCGTGTATATATTATAGAAATTATTTCGGACTCACTCCGCACGAAAATTTTATCTTTATTTTATTTTGAGAACGATTCCCATAATGGTATAGGAATGATTCCCATAACGATGAGAATGGTTCCCATAATTCTGGGAAAATTTCCTATAATTCATGGGAACAGTTCCTATAATGGCCTGGGAACTGTTCTCATAAAATTATGGGAATAGTTCCCATATTTTTCTTTCCGTGTATACTGATTATCACTAAATATTAATTTACTATAGTCAGATGAATGAACAGACTCTTAGATGTTTAGAACCTCACTTTACTGGCATAAATCAATTTACTTATAAAACTAACAAAAAAAGTTTTTAATTAAAATTAAATGTGTAACAATAAATTTTTTTCAAGCTAACATCAAGAATAATAGTTGAATATTATTTTCATCAATGCGTAAATCAAATGAACTTACTAACAGTGTTAAAACGTCGACGGCAGTGACAACGCATATACTATATATATAATATTACTGCGCAGATTATAGGTCTTGAACTGACTTACATTTTGATAATCACAGTACGTGGTATTTTGATTATCAAAATACCTCATATTTTGTTAATCACAATACTTATTTGTTTATACTTTGTATTTTGATTGTCAAAATACTTTTTTTTCATCGCATAGCAAATCAATATAGTAAACAAATTTGAATGGGAACACAATAAATGCACATATATTTGTATGTTTAATTTGTTATGTTAATGAACGACTAGCTGAGTTCCACAATTATTTTAACCTTTCAAACAGATATATTCAAATTTTCTCAGTCGAGAGAAAATAACAATACTTTAGTTTTATTTTAATTTCCAAACAGGGTTATCGTTGGGCCAATTGAGATTTTCCTGTTAAAAATGCCCCATATGAACCAATGAACCTAATATAGCCCAAAAGTATATATATATTTCTATGGGAAATTCTACACAAATTTATACACAAATTGGGCAGAAATATGTCTCACACTTAGCGAAACGAAGCTCAAAGATTAGACTCGTATAACTATAAATCATTTTTAGAAAAAGGCCTCTATGTGTAAGTGACACAATGTATTACCGCGATGCAAATCATGCTAAGATACATAACGCTTTGTAGATCGCGTAGTGAGAACTCTCTACTGGTGGTTGAATCTAGTCAATCTAAACTAATCCTATGAAAAATTATTTAGAGATACAATCACCTGGAAATAAGTTCATACGTTAAATTGTCAACACACAAAATCGGTGCGATTCAATGACACTGTTTTAGATATTATATAATGTAAAAAAATTTTATTAATATCACAAAAGTAATATTTAAAATAAAATTTTTATTTTTAGCAAGCATTAGAGTTGAAATTTTCGCAAAAATTTAAACTTTTTTAAAAATATTAATAATAACATGATGATGCTATTAATTTTATTCAGACTAATTAATTTGAATTCGTCCTATTGAAAACCCACAACAGTTTGTAAATTATTTCATAAGTCTATATACGCCCATAATAGAAAATTTTATGTAGCCAGATATAATCTGATATTTCCATACACAATTTTTGATAGGTACACTGAAATAAAAGTTTTTTTCCACCTAGGAAATTTTTCCTTTCTGTAAAGAAACTGGTATACCTGTGTGGAGGATACCAAAATTTTTTTCCTACACTAATAAGTATAGTGATTTTTAAAAAACTCGGTTTCCTCCTCAGCAATATACCAAAATAAAAATATGGCCGACTTAACCTCATTTGACACAAATGCATATGATATGTTTATGATAAGGTGGATCTTTTTTATTATAACTATTAAAAAATTAATAATTATTAATTTATCAATTATAATTAAATTTAATAAAATTAAATAAATTAAATTATAACAATTAAATTTAAGAATGACACTGAAGTTGACAGACATTAAAAATTTTTTTAGAATTTTATGGCAATTAAATTATTATAAAAAAAAAATTTTATTAAAAAATTCCACATGTGAAAATTAATAAAAATTACACGTGAAAATTTTTTAGTATTTTTTTATGATAATTGATTTGTTATGAAAATTTTTAAAATTGACAGCTCTTCAGCATGATAATTAATAAAATAAAATTAATTATAATAATTCAATTTAAGAAAATTAAATTAATTATAATTCAATTAAAAAAAATTAAATTATTAAAAAAATGGAATTTTTTATTAATTTCAACGGCTTGATTCCTATTTTTATTTTATTGAATCGAATTTGTATAATGAATAACTCTTAAAAAGATCGATTAAAAAAGACAATTACCTTCAAAGATTTTTTTTAGAGATGGTAAATCCCATTTGAGCAACTTTTTTCGTACCAGAGAATCCATCCAAATTTTAATATCAGGCGAAAAATACCAGTTTTTAGGTAGATTTCGTAGAAATCTATCTATTGCATTGGTCCTTGTGTCGGAATTCACACGGAATTCTGTCATTTTATCTCTTATGTAGTCGAGTAAAGCTCAAAATTAGCATCGGTTCAAAAGTTTATATATATATATGTAATATAACGTGGCTTGTGGACACGATAGCGTCTACAATTCTCAACGGATTTAGATGAAACTCGGTGCACATATTCTTTGGGTAATTACCTTGAACGAGTTCGAAGATGAGCAAAATCGATCAATAAGTTTAGAAATGGCGGCCATTTAAAATTTTTGAAATAGTGAAAATCACGTTTTTGGCCACTTCATTAATGTATAACTTTTGATTGAACAGAGATAACTAATTTTTGAAAAAGTCATTTAATAGCTCATGAAATTACCTTTAATTTGACGTATATAACATTAACATTTTTACCATTTTTAGTTATTTCATCAAAGTTAAGAGTGCAACTGAACCATTTTCAGGCAATGAGTAGTACAACCGACTTATGTACGTCATTCTATCAAGAATTTCGTTCAGTGAAATCTACTTTCCATTTCGGGTGTGGCCGAATGGCGTTTTTTTTATATTAAGAAAACGTATATTGGATATAAAAAAACTTGGATAAAAATACTTTGTATTCTGGGTGGAAAAAAAATTTTTTTTCAGTGTATGTTCTGATTTACGCATTTAGGGATTGATTTATAAACTGATCACGTTAGGTAGTGCTGAGAAATTCCGACGGAGGGCGTATAATCGCTAAATCGTCTCCTAATGTATGAGAGTAAGGTTTGAGGTGTCGTTATAAAATAAAATAATTTTTTCCTTACTCTCCTGAGGAGCTTATTTAACATTCATCTTTAGCTCAATCATCTATTAAACCAATTTTTGTTCAATAATACATATTAATTAAATAAATACATGTTATAATAAATAATTTTTTAACTCTCATATACAGTTTGATATGGTCACATATAAAAATTGGCCACACACGGCCGCATCAGAAAATTTTTTCCGGGGAAATGTTCGATAATTAATATCCCTTTCCCTCTTTTAATTATTAAAGTAATAATTCAAATAATAGCGTCAAATCTTGGAGATTTATGTATATAAAACTCGATGCGTTGAAGGTTCTAAAGATTGCTACTCGCAATTCTTTCAGTTAGAAATACTTGAGATTTATTTAAAATATATAATAAAGAAATATATGAGATTTATTTAAAATACCTTTGAACTCAGTAAATCATTGACATAGTAAAAAGTTTTGTGTATTAGTGTGGAATATGGTCGGTGTTGAAAATAATTGTAGTGATTTTTAACTTCCCGCTAAAAATCTCAGATTTTCAAAAATCGGGAAATTATTGTTTTCACCCCGTTCTGCAAAAATCGAGTTTTCATCAGATCTCGACGTTTGAAGGTCACAGAAAGCTTCCCTGACTATCCCCGCGATATTGTCACTATGTCTGTATGTATGTGTGTGTGTATGTGTGTGTTTTTTTTTTTTTCTTCCTTAGGGGGGGGGGGGAATCCTTTTTACGGATTCTAGGCATAGATGTTGGCCTGGATATGTGGCGACTCGACGCAGCGTCATACTAAAACTCGACGCTGACGCCCCTACCCACTAAACCCTAAACCCCTTTATCTTCTATCCTCTGATCCCCCATGGTACCGCCGTAAGGCATTTCTTCGCGGGGGGAGGAATTAGCTGCCGCTCTTCCTTCTGGTGGCTAAGATGTTATCTTCCTTCTAGATTCTGTCTTTTGATCTTTTTCTCTCGATGGAACGCAGCTCTGTTAGCACTTCTGTGGCAAAAGTGTTCGTTGCGTTCCAGGCAGCTTCTGAAGACAGCATTGCTTCTACGACTGACTCTAATTGAATTCTCTTCTTCAGGATCCTTTCCAGCTCCTCACGTTGTTGATTGAAACGCGAACACTCGAAAAAAACGTGCTCTGCATCTCCAGTGGCTTCAGGGCAGGACGGGCACTCCAGAGAGTCGTCATGCCTAAAGCGGTGAAGATAATCCCGAAAGCAGCCATGTCCTGACAACAACTGTTTTAGGTAGTAGTTGACCTAACCGTGATTTCGG
>CAJNRD030001117.1:12906304-12950792 GCA_905319865.3 Cotesia congregata | reverse complement strand
CCAGCCTTTCTTCATGCTTCTTGTAATTCTAGCGCATCGGGCCAAATAGATATTCCGTAAGTGAGCACCGATGTGACTACTGATGACAGTAATAGCCTCCTGCTCTGCTTTGGGCCTCCGACGTTAGGCATCAATCGTGCGAGGCTTGCCCTTACTACTGACGCTTTGGCACTGACGTGTTCCACTTGCTGTTTAAAGTTGAGACGGGCATCAAGCATCACTCCCAAATATCGGATATAAGGTTGTGATGTGATTTCTTGTTCGCCGACTTTCAGCTTAATGGTCTCTACCACTTTTCTGCTAGTAATAAGCACTGCCTCTGTGTGTGTGTGTGTGTGTGTGTGTGTGTGTGTGTGTGTGTGTGTGTGTGTGTGTGTGTGTGTGTGAATCGCTTATAACTTTTGAACAGTAGAACCGATTTCATCGCGGTTGGTGTCATTCGAAAGGGCTTCGCCAAACTTAGATTTCCTGAGAATTTGAACCGATTCGGACCGATAGATTTTGAGAAATTTTGAAAAATCTCAAAAAAAATCATTTTTGAAAGTGGTTTTTTTGGAATATCTTTTAAACGGCTCGATTGATCAACTTCAAAAACTAATCCGCCCTTAAGCTTAAAAAACCACGCCGATCGGCGCTAGTCCGGTCAAAATCGGTTGATTCGTTCGAGAGATAGCGTGAACGAAAGAAAACCGAAAAAAGTGTTTTTTTCACATAACTTCGTCATTTCTTCTCGAATCGTTTTTGGTGATATATAATAATTTCAGAGCTTAAAAAACCGCGTCGATCGCCGCCAAAAACGTGGAAATCGGTTGATTAGTTCGAGCGATATCCTCGACGAAATATTTGGAAATAAGGATTTTTTCAACATAACTCCGACATTTTTTGGAATAACTTTCAAACAGCTCTATCGATCGATTCCAAAAACTAATCAGCTCTTAACATAAAAAAACCACGTCGATTGCCACTAAGCTGGTCAAAATCGGTTGATTCGTTCCAGAGATATCGTGAACGAAAGAAAACTGAAAAAAGTGTTTTTTCGGGATTACTCCGAAATTTTCGGTTCGATCAATTAAAACCTGGAAATCACTTATGAGGATGATAAAACTGCGTCGAATGGCGTCAACCGCGTGAAAATTGGTTGATCCATTCAAAAGTTATTGCGGTTTGAAAATTCCAAAAATAGTGTTCTATGAAACTTCTATCAGACTTTTGAGCTGGGAGAGCTCAAATGCATAGAAATATTATTTCTTTGAACTCAGCGGGATCAAAATATCACATAAATTATATTTTGAGCTCAAAAATCTCAAAAACGTCATAAGTACAATTTTAAGCGCCCAGGAATGGAATTAGCGGGAAGTTCCACGGATAGCCTTTCGGGTGAACCGTTTTTCTAATTTTTTTGTGTTAAATTGACACTTTTTTTGTGTTACTCATTTTTTAACATAAAAAATGTGTTACAATTTAGTTGTTCGTTACAATATTGGTGTGTTATACAAAAATCAACATCAATTTAGTCGTAAATTGTCAATAGCAACACATAGGTTGTGTATTGACGCGTTCTTTCTTCGTTTACGCGACAAAGCGCTATATTAGTAGTTACAGTCAGATTACTCCACATTTTTTTATGATATCAAAGTATTGTTAAAATAATATTGTTTTGAAAAACGTGTTTATTTCTATGAATTTGCAAAGCTTGTTTCTATTTACAAAAGATTTAAATAATCGGTATTAACACACACTACATTGAAGCTTATAGTAATTAATACATTATAATTCCGTTATATAATCTCGAATTTCTACATGATTATTTTTATTTAAATAAAAAGATTTATTTGAGTCATATTCATTATAATAAACGAAAAATGATAACTGTCAGACAATTTATTATTTTTTTTTACTTTTAAAATAATATAAAATTAAATTAAACCAAAATAATAAAAACTTTTTGTACTTGATTTATTTTCATTAACTGGTTGACGTGAATAAAAATATGTACAAAACTAATTTTCAAATAAACATTGTGAGTCTCTTTTCATCAAATTATTTATTTAAATTTCGTTTTCAATCAAAAATCGTATCAAACATAATTAGTGAAAAAATTTAAACTTCAGTTAACACTATTTTGTGTTATTATTACACTTCAATTGTGTTAGGTGGCTTACTTTATTGCAGTATTTTAACACAAAATTTTACACCATTTTTTTACTGCATGCAGATACAATTGATATCAATCATGAGGACCAGAGCACGATTCTTAAAAATAAATAAAAAATTACATCTAAATAAGAAATAAAAAAACGAAGAAAAAAATATATTAATCACAACAATGAAGATCCAGTAATGTGATATAATCTTTCTCTTTCACTCTCTCTTTCTGTCTCGCTTTCGTTCGAACTGTCTTTGACTCGTGCCTCGGTATAATAAATTTAATCAAACAATCTGTTTTTTTTTTTTTAACTTAAAATTTTCCAAAATTATATTTTCTATATAGATTTTCATTATTGACATTAAATTAGTTGTTCTTATCAAAAGATCATATGTATAGAATTCAGTTGTGAAGTGATAAATTAACTATGCTGAGCTGCTAATTTTCAATAACTCGATTTCGACTAAAGTTTTTAGCGTTTCCCGAAGTTTAAATTTGTCCTTCTATCCTAATCGTAATGAGTATTTGTGTTTCTCTTTTCAACTTAAAAACAGTAATATGAACTTCATTTCATTTTAAATAAAGTTTTATATGATTTCCGTCTTATTTATCCTTACACTATATCTGCAAACATCATCAGTGACTCAATGAGCCTATCTGGTCAAGTACGAACTTGCCTCTTCTGTCATAATCTTCAAAATAAAATTTATCGGCATAATAATACTTCATGTAATTTTATGGGTTTTTGCTTCATAAATTTTCTAAGCTCTTGAAAATGATAAAATAATTTTACCATTATGGTTATTGATAAAATAATTTACTATGAAAAGATCTTTACAGCCAGCTTAGTATTTCTGCGAAACAACATGACTGACCAACAAGCTTGAATTAAAAATTCATTATTTTAAGATCTTACACACAAAGAAAAAATTGATTTTCGCTGCATGTTACATCACTATTCACAAAGTACTTATTTATTATATATATTAGAGGTATAAAAAGTGTGGTATCTCTCACCCGCCGCATCGATCCTTCTTTTAGTCTATAATAAAATATTAAAATAATATTTCTCGTAAATATGAAAAACTTTTAAGTCGAACAAATTTTTTAATTAATAGAAAAAACTGCAATTAATATCTAATACACTTACTTTCATAAAAAATATATAAATTTAATGTATGGTACGTCATAAATAATTACTTATTAAAAAGATTATTTACAATACATATCTAGTTTATTTTCTATTTAAGTTTAAATTTATGTAAATTCACCATCAGTTTCAATGAACGAAAAATAAAAATAGTTATGATACATGATATTAACAAGTGGCAACTGATTTCGTCACAATTCATAAATAGTTACATAAATGTTCATTTTTTATAAGATTAATGAAAATTTTAATAAAATAAAAATATATTAAATTAAGGCAATCTTTGTTCCGATTTAAACTTATTTACAGTTTTGAATAAAATGTTATCATTTATATTATAGAGATTAGTAAAAATTTGATCACAATGCAAACTGGTAGCGTGACACAACTTATGCGTGCATATTAATGCAATATGTTTGTCGCGTCACCTAAAAGCGCACCAATATAGACAGTATATTCCCGACAGGCAGGCCGTGTTATCATAACCCAGTGACGCCAAATATTGATTTTGACGCGAATACACACCAATAAAGAGTTTGTGCTCGTACAACTCAAGCTTATATTCACTCAACTAATTTAAATTGTTACTGTCATATTTTAAAAATTTAATGTATAAAGTAATTATTAAAATTATTACAAAAATATTATGACAGACATTCGTTAGTTTTAAAAATATCTACACTCATTGAGATTGAGTGAATTTGTTAGTTCACCTAGAGATAAATAGTTATCATAGATCAAAATCTTAAGAGTAAAACCGCAGATAATTACTATAATTAAATATTAATGTTGTGTTCAGGAGAATTAGGAATTATAGATATAATAACGTGGAACGCGGTATGTTGCATTAAAAGTATGTTGTATTAAGTGATAATGATAAATAATAAAGAATATTATTATTATTGTTGTTATTATTATTCAAGCAGCAATAAATTTGATTGTTTGATAAGTAACAACTGTTTGCATCACATAATTATCTTCATCCATCGAAAAGTGGATATTTCTGGACGTGTCCTTGATTTCACAAAACAACGAAAGGCGCGCCCTCGGTGCATTATTGGCATCAAAGAGGGGAGATGTAAGGATTGGGCGAACGTGTGGACTTGGCGACGTCGCCTGAGTGAGAGAGAAGGTTAACATCGGATAATGCCAGAGGAATGCGCATTTCCTGCGGACCGAATCAATTGTGTGTCCAAGTTGTTCCACACGGGTCTTTTCAGACCGATGTTTTTACGGTTGGTTAGTACCGTTGCATGTGCAACTCAGTATAAAAGGGGGTCATGGTACAACCCAATAGCAATAATAATCCAAGAATTATAAGTTTGCATTCTGGCCAAACTGTCTCTAAATCTAAAATCACTGAAATTATGTACGCATCGAGTACATTACTAGCGAACTCTGACGTAACTATTGAGAAAAATTTACAGTCACGTGATAAGCAACCGAGCTAACTGTTTGAGTTATTCATGAATGGTTACTTATCGACAGATAGTAAGACACTGACCGACAAACACATACTATCAATCGATTCTGTAGAAAATTATGCTGACTTCAGATAATCATCATCGTGATGGTGATGGTAACTTGGCGGATCTATACTGCCGGAGCAGATTTTCGAAATTCGGTTCTCGAATTTGTTATAAAAATTAATTTTCAGACATTTTCTAGACGATTACGACATTCTAACAACAACATTTTTGAGTAAGATGTTTTGGAATTTAAAATTGTTTAAATATGTAATTGAATTTAAAATTGTTGAAAAATTATTATCCGACAATTTTAAGAATTTTTTAAGAGGTTGCGTTTTAATTTTCCGGGGTTCTGTTGCTGTTAGATCATCTTAAAATAGTTTCTAAATTATTTACTGACTTTTTTAAGACTAATTTAAGATCATTTTAAGACAATTTAAAGACAACAAATGAAAAATTATTTTTAGTGTTAAAATCAATAAAATTTTCTCTTCGCATTAAATAATTCAAATAAAACTTCATATTTAAAACTAACTTTTTTTTAGCTGTAAATTGATACAGTAACTAAAAACATGAGTGTTAATACCAACCATTGTATACAATATCCGAACAAAAACAGTTTCACTGTAAAAAACCGCGCCAAGTCCACGTTCATAAAACTTCGAAAAAAAATAATCGTATTTTACAAAAAAATATGAAATCAAAAAACTCCAAGTACTGTTTATAACTTTGTAAAAACATGAAAAAAAGTTAGTAGCAAGTTTAAATCTTAATGAAAATCTTTTTTAACGTATTTAGCATACGTCATTGAATACCCCAAATTTTTGCGTTTTGAAAATAAGGAAATAATATCAACTATAACTTTGTTATCATTTACGAGACCTATTTAAATAACTTATTGTGAATAGAAGTTATAACTTTTATATAAAATTGTTCATATTTCTGGAAAAATAAAGTTTTTAGTGGTAAAAGACTGACAATGGAGTTTATGAGTTTATTAATTAGATTATCTCGATAGATATGAACTTCATCTAAAACCGAAAGAAAATCTTTTTTTTGTAGAGAATTTAATTTCCTACAAACTTGTTTTCATGATTTCTTGTCCGAATTTAAATACCGTAACAAATATTTCAAAAAACTATAATTTTATCGAAAAATCTTCAATTGAAAAACTTCACTTGCCCGTCGGTACGTGTTCTTTTTGTTTAAAATCAAAAAGCAAAATTTTTCCTATAGTTTCTCGGCCCAAGAAAAGATTTTTTTGGGCGCCGCAAAAATAGTATATTACAACCCTAGGCCAAAAAGTTGGATTTCCTGGCGTATGAGATATGATGGCCGAGTCGTGGGTTGTATACTATTTTTCTTGCTCTCCACCCGAAAGTACGCAACTCCGTGGTAGGATTTTGCAGAACCGAGGCGAAGCCGAGGTTTTGCCGGGCGCGAGGGGGGCGCCGCCCGACTTTTGCAAAGCCGAGGCTTTGCTGGTCAGGGCGGACAAAAAAAAGTAAAAATCAATAAATTAAAAAAAAATAAGTTATTCTAAAGTATACTAAAAATTGTTCTGATTTAGAGTCATAAAATGCACAGAACTTTTGGCACAAATATTTAAACTCGTTCTAATAACAGAATTTATTTTTTTGAGTTGATTAAAAATTAATTTTTAGTTACACGGAGAAAATTTTATAGTAGAGTTTATTATCTAGTTATGTTAAAATCTATTAACTGAATTCGATAGTAGTAAATATTATTTAAATAATTAAGTAAACCATCTGAATTGTAGTATTTACCATCCTGATAGTAGCTACTACTATTATGATGGTAATCAGTAATAATAACTGTTATTATTTTAATTAGTTACTACTATTATCAAAATCGTAATTCCTAATATAACCTGATAGTTGCAGTTCAGTTCAGTTCAGTTTATTAGCACAGTATAAATATTTACATAAAATTATAAATAAATGTATACATAAATTGCCTTAACCTACATGTTGCTAGTTAGCGTACATGTGTACCCGATCTAGCCCGGGTACTGGCTATCCACATATTCTTTTTACATTCTTCACTCATTCACTCCTTCACTCCTTACAAAATCATTTTTTTTTTTTTTTTTTTTTTTTTTTAATCATTTCTTAATCCTTAAACCTATCCTTTTTATTTACCGCCAGAGTGCCGGGATTTTGCCATCATCCGAGTTGTTTCCTGCCATTACATTCTTTTCATTTTCTCTGACTCTATTCCTTTCTTTCTCTTTCTTCAATTCTTTTCAACCATTCAGCCATCCATTCAACCCCTTTCCCTTTCTGTCTTAATAATTCTTCCCACGATTCCTCCCATCCTCTCATTTTCCTGTACCTCCTAGCTACGTGTTCTAGAGTCTCCATCTCCTTCCCACATAATCTACACTTTCTTTCCTCATCAACCATCCAATACCAGTTTCCTCTCCATTCACTCTTACATCTTAATCTCGCTATCATTTTTCTCTCTATCGTTTTCCATCTAGCTCTCTCCCCCCAGTATTCCGGTTCCCTTTCTGTCATGAATTCCTCAAATCTGCTATTAAACCTAGATGTTCTTATTTTAGCCCTTTTTTCTTGCTTTTGGATGTCCCTGTCCCTGTTTTTCATCTCTAACCCTCTCATCACCCCTCTGCTCCACTCTACTTCCAGTCCCGTATTCGACCATCCACATCTCTTCATATACCTATCCCTCCCTTCATCCCATCTCTTATCCCTCCAATTTTTTCCTCCCCTCTCTTCTACACATTTTTTCAACAGTTCTCTCTCTGTCCCCATCCTAACCTTTTCTTCAAACCTAATTGCCCTGTATCCCGATTTTACCCTCATTTTTTCTAGCTTTAATTCCTCTCTCACGATGTACCCAGGGACTTGCTTCCCAACCCCCATTATCCATCTTCCATATTGCTCCTGTAGGCTTTCTTCGTCTGATGGTTCACTGTCTAGTTCTGTGTCTTCTTCACCTCCTCTCTTCCTTAATCCTTCAGGTCTCTTCTCCACTCCTCCTAATTCTTTCATAAAGTGTTCTCTCCATTCTTCTATCTCGAACTTTTCTGAAATGTTTTCTCTTTTCTTCCAGTCTCTTCCAATAAATTCCCATGCGTCTCTTTCATTTTTAATCTTCCTTATTTTTCTTTCCATCTTTTCTTCCCATTTTCTCCTTTTTTTTTCTTTCAGTTTTCTATATTTTTTCCTTAGCTTTCTCAACGTCTCCATCCCCTTTCTTTTCCTTCCTTCCCTATTCAGTCTCCTTCTCAATCTCTTGCACTCCTCGTCCCACCATTCTTATTTTCCTTTTTCTTTAGGCTCTCTTTTCTTAATCACCATGCATTCTTTTACTCCTTTTTTTAACTCTATCCATTTCTCCTCCCCCATCTTTTCCAGCCAGTTTAACTTTTCCTCTCTTTCTTCAAATATCTTTCTTTTTTTTTCTCCCCAACACTGCGTCCATCTGTGCTGTATCCTTTCAGCTTCTTCAATCCTTCTCAAATCTCCTTCTTTTCTCCTTATCACTGTTGTAATTGGTTGGTGATCCGACTCCAGTCTCAATCCTACCTCAAATTTTTCCACTTTTCCCCAAGACTCAACGTTGGTTACTACGTAGTCAATAACTGAGTTTGTCTCTCCTCTGTTGAAGGTCCAGTTTCCTCCTTCCTTTCCTCCTTTGTTTCCGTTCATTATAATCTATCCTTTTCTCTCCAGCAACTCAAGCATATTTTTTCCTGCTTTATTTACTTCCTTATCTTCTGACCATCTCATTCTTCCCTCGTTTAGCCCTTCTATACCTCCTTTTCTACCCGTTCTTGCATTCCAGTCTCCTCCTATAATTATGTTTCCCTCATTTTTTTCTTTCAACCATCGGTCTAATTCTTCCAGAAGAGCTTTGTCCCCTTTCCTGTTGTACACTGTGAGAACATTCCATATATTCCCGTCTATCCGCAGCTGCATTCCTATTATGCCTTCTTTCTTTCTAGCCATCTCGTCATTATCAATTTCTTTTCTTATTTCCATGATCATTCCTTCTCTCGCCCTACCTCTTTTTTTTTCTCTCGTTGCCGCTATATATTCCCATCTCCACCCCTTATTCAGTTTCTTCTTTATTTCTGGCCAGTCTTTCTCCTCTATCCATGTCTCCATCAGTCCCACTAGTTCAAATTCTGATAAATATTCCCAGAAGTCCTTGTCTTTATTTCTAAGCCCCGCCACGTTCCAGAACATAACCCTTATACCCCCCACCCCTTTTTCTTTTACTTCTATTCCTTTGACTCTCTCCCCCCTGTAGTACCCACTAGTATTTTTCTTTTGCTGTCCCACACTTTCCATTCCCCGTCGACCCACAGCCTTCCAAACCCCAGTTTCACTTCTTTTGCACCCTCTGCCTTAGCCCATCTGGCTCTTCTGTTTAGTTCTTTCTGCTCTTCCCTCTCCTTCTTTGTTCTGTCATTTTCTATGAATACTTTTTTCCCTTTCAGCTTACTTTTATTCTCCATTATTTCTTTCTTCTTTTCCCAGTTTTTCATTCTTATCCATACCATTTTTTTCTCCCCTTCTCCTCTACTTCTTACCTCTTCTATGTCGTCTACCGCGCTTTCTACCTCTATCTCACTTTTAATGAACTGTGTTACCTTCTCTTTATCTATTTTTCCTTCCACATTCCATCCAAAAATCATTACATTATTTTTCCTTTCCTCTTTTTCCTTATTTTCTTTCCACTTCTCTAACTCCCATAGTCTGTCTTCATCTTCGTTTGTTCCTTTGTCTTTATCTTTCCCTTTGTGTAACTCCTCTCTTATCTGCTCGATCTTTTCTTTCATTTCTTTCTCTATTTTATTTTCCTTTATTTTCGTATTTTCTTTTTCCACTCCCTCTTTCGTCATACTTGCCTCCCATCCTGCTTGTACCTCTATCTTCAGCTTATCTAATTTCAATTCCAGCTCCTGCGTCTTTCTTGCCATTCTTTCTTCTAGCAATCTGGTTTCTTTTCTCATCTCCTCTATCTGTTTATTCCTTTCTCTTTTCTCCTCATCTAGTCTCTCTATGATCTTCTTAAATCCGTTTTCTATAAGCTTTTCTATTCCTTCTTCCTTTTTGTTTCCAACTGCCCTTATTTTCGTATCTCTATCTTCTCCCTCTTCTGTTACCTTCCTTTTACTAGTATTCACCCATCCTCTAATATCGCCCAGATTCCCTAAGCTACTTGTTCTTAGAATCTTCCATGATTCCGCTTTCTTCAGTCTTCCTTTGCCCCTTCTATCAATGCCTCCGCTTCCCTCTCCATCTTCTAGCCCCTCTTCAAACACTGGTTCCCCTTCCCCACCCCGCGACTCCCCAGACTCACTTTTTGTCTCTGCCTGTCTCTTTCCTTCTTCCTTATCTTCCACAGTCTCGTTTATCGACTGTTCGCTCATCCTTACCCTCTAAGTTTATTTTTTATACTACCTCTTTCCTGACCCCGATCCCCTCACCTATAAACCTCTCCTAAGGGGACATCCATTAATAACGTGAGCTTAGAATGGGGGGGGGGTCCAATGAAATCTCACCAAATCTCATCTAAACCAAGGGGGGGATAATCAAAAATCTCACCTCAACTTCAAAAAATATAAAATATTACAGACATTAAAAAAAAAATTATTTTGAGTGTTTATTTTGCCCGCTAAAATAAATTTTATGTCTATTAAAATCATTTACGCTGATGATTTAAACAAGCTCTTCTCAGAGCTAATGGTGGATTTCTTTAACATTATAATTATAATATAAATTATAATATGTATGTATAAAAAAAGTACATGAGTCTCCATGGATTGAGTAAAAATTTTAAAAGAGTTTTGTTTTTGTTTTTTAGTAGATTTCATAGAAATCTAACTATTGCATTGGTCCTCATGACAGAACTTTTAAAAAATTTTGCTATATTTCGACTATACTCGTCGAGCTGAGTCAGAAAATGCATATGGTTCAAAAGTTTATATATGTATGTATATTTATATATATGTCGGAGATGAGAATAGCTGGGTTTTTCTAAGGGATATCTGGGAAAATCCTAAGCACTTCTAGTTTATAGCTAGAAAATAAAACTTAGTATTTTAATTTTATGATTTAATCCGCTAAGGAAATTTTAGTAAAACTTTCTTTAAGTCTTTTATGACGGTAGGCTCGGGTTCGAAAGATCACATCTGCGGGTCTAACGTAGCCACGGTCAAGGGACAGCAATACCTAAGTGTACATCATCGAAATGTACAATTGCAGGACGTAGCTTGTATATTTTTTTTTTAGAATATTTACCTGTAGGAATTATGGATTGAAAAATAAGTTTTGAGGACAGTTAGTTCTCTCCGAACATTGAGCGATAACGGTTGGCTGTCTTTCTGATCGTGGATTTGTTCTCTTATCCAAGTCTGTCGCCGTTTTACTATTCCTAACGTTTAATATTAACGATATCTTATTTTATTAACATTGTTACAAGAAACTATAATTAAGTATTAATAAAGTTGTACGATATTTGTATCATCTGGATATTGTTAATTAATAATAAAATGTCTGAAGATAATAATAATAGCGTGCGCCCTTCTCAAATAAACGCTATTCCGACATATATATCGGATATAACGCGGCTTGTCACGACGATAGCGTCGCTAATTTACAACGGATCTCTACTAAACTCAACATACTTATTTTACAGATAAATACTAAAGTCAAGTTCGAAGATGAGCTTAATCGGTCAAGTAATTTAGAAATACCAGGATTTCAAAATTCTGAAAATCATAAAAATTCATATTTTTTCACTTTCTTATTCGAATAACTTTTGACTGGGATAACTTATTGAAATTCTGTAAAATGCATCTGAAAGCTCTTGAAATTAGCTTTAATTTGAGTACTATATCATATGTGTAGTCTCAAAATTATGTCCTATTCCGCTATGCCAATTATGAAATTTGCTATTGCACTGGTTTTAGTATTTTTCTGTCGATACATATTTTTGTCGATTGCATAGAATTTAGAAGCTCTAGTTTTGTACACAATCCTCGTTATATTTTTTTCTATTTATGATGAAATCTACTTCCATTTCGGCTGCCGAATGGTCTTTTTTGCTTTGAATTTTATTTAATTTAAATAAATTAACTATAGTATACTTGAATGGTTTATTATTCTCCCGAATAATAAAAAGAATTTTAATTTAAAATATTTTTAGCGTCAATCTCACGTAAGGGGAGGGGGGGTCCAGACAAATCTCACTAAATCTCACCTAAGGGGGGGAGGAGTCTAAACTGATCGAAAAATAGCTCACGTAATTAATGGATGTCCCCTTAAAGGCTGGGCGTACGGTTGGGCGTACGGCATTACGTTGTTTAATGGCGCTGGTATGTTGACTGACGACGTGATTGAGGCAGTTGATTGTGTTTCTTCAACTTGTCGCCTGGTCGGTTCAGGTATTTCGGCACGTGGTTGTGGTGCTGCTGTTTCGTTACTTTGGTTGTGTCTCTGTGGGTACTCTCGATCTTCCTCGAACCTGTCCTCATCTCCCATGTTAATTTCTAGTACAGAATTCGCTGGTGACGGGCTTCTCTTTCCATGTTCTGTCTGAGTCCCGATAGAACGCATCTCAATCTTGGGTATTTGTCTGCTTACAGTCCTGTTTTTAGTTTTCTTTGTCTGGCTTGTGTTACGTCCGGATGTTAATGGGGTAACAATTGTAGCAGTTCCTTAAATTTGAGACTAATCACTTAAGATTATGTCTCGGGAGGCGGGAACCGCGCCTATGAGTAATCGTATGTCAAGGTTACACGAAGCTACACACTGCGTAAGTGATTAAAACTGGGTCATTGCTTGGGTTAGGTCAGGCACGAATGAGCGACAGCAGATGTGGCAAGAACACTTATAAAATGTATAAAAAAAAATATACCTGGTAACTTTAGATGTAACGTTGACGGAAAACAACCGCCCTTGTTGTGATGAGTTTCTTTAATCGTTATAATGTATAATTAAGTTTTTCTTTATTTATAGATGATAATGAACAATTGACAGGTTATCTCAAAGAATTTTAACACTGATTACTTTAAGCTGAGGTTTATTTAGTTTGTATAATTTCTTTGAATTTACACTGATAATTTAATTGACTGGTTGATTGTTAATTTAAAATTTAAACAAAAATAAGTTAACCCCTGAGCCAACGACGTGGAAGAAACTGTTATATTATCGAAAAATTAATAGAGAAAAGGTTGCAATTATGGCAAATAATTTTTGTGACTAAGGACGGGTCCGTGGATTACAATAGGTTTTATAACTTTAGGTATCCCTCTTGTCCCCTCTGATGGTTATGGGTTTGCTTCGCTGTGAGTCGAATATGTTGGCTTTAATTTATAATAGATATGTGTAGGAGATCTTATAAACAGACGCGGTAAGAGTGTCGGACTTCTACTCTTTATTTTTATGACGCGGATGTAACTAGAACATAAAAATCTTAGATTTGATAACGAAGTAGCAGGAGTTTCGTTGTTCCCCTGGGACGTTAAGATGCCGGATTCTAACCCGTGTCCCCTTCGTTAAGATTTTGATGTCTTTTCAAGTGGTTGACGTGAATATAAGTTAAATAAAGACGGGTGGAAAACTACTTATTTTTCGAGCAGTAAGAATAATAAATAAAAAGAATTCAAAAATTTCACTATCAATGAACTAACTTCCACGATGTTGAAGTTTCTACTGCTGCTTCTATTGTCTGAACTAGGGTTTTTATACGTATCGGATAGTTGGTTATTATTCGCATAATTTAATATATAAATGTAATTCCTCGAAATCCGCGCATGTTTAATTTTTTACATCGGACGTTCACATGCTCCAATTTGGCACTCTCAATGCTATATGAATAGTTTTAAGGGGTTCGAGGCACCGAACGCGCGTAATTTTTACATCGGACGTTCGCATGCTCAAATTTGGTGCTCTCAATGCTATTTAGATGGGTTTTTGTGGTAGGAGATGCTTATTACTCGTGTGCTCGATTTTTGCCACTGGTTGTATTGAAATGGAGGTGGTACATTATTTCGATAACGTACCGTCCTTTTAATAATATTAATGCTCCGATTTCTCAGAATTATTCTCCGATGCTAATTGGAGATGGTACATTAGTTCGATATTGTACCATCCTTTTAATAATATTAACACTCTAATTTCTCAGAATTATTACTCCGACGCTTATTGGAGATGGTACATTATTTCGATATTGTACCATCCTTTTAATAATATTAATGCTCTGATTTCTCAGGATTATTACTCCGACGCTTTCCACATTTGATGATTATGGGTATCTGTACAGAGGGGACAATCACTTTACCATCATATGATTATTTATCATAGAAAAGGTGTGTTAAATTAATGTGGAGTTAGTTGAACAGTACGACATAGTATAAAGTCCGGGGAGTAGGGGTAAGTAAGTGTGGAGGAAGGATGGCAGAAGTTTATTGATAGAAGAAAAATCTATCCGAATGACGCGAGGCCGTAACACTTGTGTTGTCCCGTTTGTTGACCCAGCCGGTCACCTTGTTTTTTGGTTCGTTTGGCCGTTTCGGCGGCACTATTACCCTAGATTTTATCTTTTCTTGTACCGGTGGTTGGGAAACACTAGTCAACTTAGTTGGACAACGATTCGTGGTATTTTCTTTCCCGAGCCGTGGTATTGGTGGAAGCTGGGAAGGTTTATTAATCGGTTTTCTCGTTGTTTGTTGTCTACTATATGGATTCTTGGCCTTTTGTTCCTCGAATATTGGCATTGAGGGCGCCGAGAACTTGTGCCGCCTGTTACTCGTCGACTATGGTCTTTGTTCGGTTCCTCCTGTCTTTCCGGACCTGCTAATACAGCCGCGATAGCTTCCTCTATGTGTTGTCCGATTTGCTTTGCACTTATCATCTTTTTCTCACCCGCGGTTTTTATTTTATTTGTTTTTTCACTAGGTTTGACCGCTGGTGGATTATTTTTTGTAGCTGCGACCCTTTGTTTTTTTGGACGCGGATCTGAATATGCTGATGGCAGCTTGTCAGGGTTTCCTTTATCAATATATTTCCTTGCATTCATGTTGCTTGTCTGTACACTTGGCTGGTCGCTTTCTTCTGGTATCTGTGTTGGACCTACTGCGTTGCATGTCTTCTTCCGTGGAGGTTCTTTGCTGGAAGCACTGCTACTCGAGGAACTTGACGATGAACAAGTGCTACAACTGGAACTACTATCACTATCACTAGACGAGCTCGTATCAGATAGGACTTGTGAATCTTTGGTTGATGTAATATCTTGTTCCTGTACGTCTTCCATTATCGACCACCCTCGGAGGCTGCCGACTTGTAACTGATTTCTAGCATCTTCCACTCTGCTGTTATCGACTCTTGCGCATGCGCTGCTCTGTCTCCCCACTACTCTCTCTATTACTTCGTTCCCACCTCCTATACTCACTTCTCCCAGCTCTTGTGTTATTGGATGAAACTTTTTTAAATGTTGAAGAGAGATTTGTAGATAAAATAGATTTTCCCACCGACAGTAAGCGCCACCCGCGGAAAAAATTTTAATAAAAGACAAAGAAAATTGACCTTATCGATTAGGATGAGACAGTAAATCAGCGACTATCACGCTGCCTATCAGCCTTTTCGACAACAGCGATAGAAAAATCAAAATGATTTTATGTATTATTGTAATAAAGTTGGTTATTACACGAACAACCAAGCTGAAGTAAATAAAAAATATTGTAAGCAGCGTTTTATCCAAATTTTATAGATTTGTCAACGCGCTTTTCTATTACTAAAAGACTCAAAAAAATAATCGATTTTACTGTCAGATTATTCCAAAAATTCAAATCATCAATAGGATATAATCATTCTGGAGCAGCGTTTTATCAAAATCTCTTTAGACTTTTCAACGCACTTATTTTTTACTAAAAGGTGCTCGAGAAAAATTAATTTATTAATTTATACAGACAATATCTCGTCCTGCGCATAACTCAGTAAATTTCTTACAGACTATCAAGCAAAAATTAATTTCCTGGAGCGGCGTTCTGTCAAAATCTCCCTTGATTTATGAAGGCCCTTTTAAATCTCTAAGAGGTGCTCGAGGATAATTAATTTATAAATTTATGCTGATAATTTCTCATCCCGTGTATTACTCAATAAATTTTTAATAAACTACCGTGCAAAAATTCATTCACTGGAGCTGCGTTTTGTAAAAATCTTACTAGATTTTTCAACGCACTTTTATTTTACTAAAAGGTACTCAGTGAAAATTAATTCTAAAATTAAAATTTATATTTATAGCATTCAAAGAACTAAGTAAATTTTTTATAAACTACCATGCAAAAATCAATTCACTGGAGCTGCATTTTGACAGTAACTCACTTGATTTTTTAACGCACTTTTATTTTACCAACCGGTACTCAAGGAAAATTAATTTATAAATTTATACAGACAATTTCTCATCCTGTTTGTAACTCAGTAAATTTCTTACAAACTATCAAGAATTAATTTCTCCGAGCAGCATTTTGTCAAAATCCTCCGAAATTTTTCAACGCACTTTTATTTTACTAAAAGGTGCTCGAGGAAAATTAATTTATGAATTTATAACTAATATTAATAACATCCAAATCACTAACTGAATTTCTTACAGACGATCATGCAAAAATTAATTCACTGGAGCTGCGTTTTGTCAAAATCTCACTTGATTTTTCAACGCACTTTTATTTTACTAAAAGGTGGTCAGTGAAAATTAATTCTAAAATTAAAATTTATATTTATAGCATGCTAAGAACTTAGTAAATTTTTTATAAACTACCATGCAAAAATCAATTTACTGGAGCTGCGTTCTATCAAAATCTTACTAGATTTGTAACGCACTTTTATTTTACTAAAAGGCGCTCAATGAAAATTAATTCTAAAATTATAATTTATATTTATAACATGCAAAGAACTTTGTTAATTTATTATAAACTATCATGAAAAATTTAATTTCCTCGAGCAGCGTCTGGTCAAAGTTTTCTAAATTTTTCAACGCACTTCTATATTACTAAAAGGTGCTCGAGGAAAATTATTTAGAAAATTTGTACATATTTTTTATATCATGCACATGAATTCTGAAAATTGTGTATAGCTGATCAGAAGATAAATATACGTTAATCGTAGGACATATCAAGATATTAAATTCCATAAAGTGATAATACTTCGGTCGACTTCCTTTATTACATTAATTTTTGCTTACTTGTTATTGAGAACCTACTGTTAGCTTTACTCATCTACTGTGTATACTTATCTTCATAGCTGTTGATTCGCCCTCAATACGGACTATTCTATTTATAATATGGCTTGATTCTTCATACCTGAAAAAAAAAAAAAAAAAAAAAAATTAAAAAAAAAAAAAACAAAATGTTAATGTTTCCATTCAGTTATGAATTTGTCTTATTAAAAATAATTTACCTGCTTTAAGACTTATACAGAACATATAATACAAACAGCAATTCTATGAATCCACCCAGTAGTTAATGAAACACAAGTTCATTACTCTATTTCCCATCGGTATAGGCTTGTTCTTGTTGCTGATTTCCTTCTACATGAATTATCTCCTTGTATAAAATTGTTACCAGCGGAAAATTTCGTCCTGGAACAGCCGATCGACTGTGTAATTATTTTTAAAGATTCCAAGTCTTCTTATTTTTTCTCCAGCATTTCAGACCGCAAACAAGAAAATACATTTGTCCGAAATATTTTACTGGAGGATCATCTAGCACTTTTCTGCTAGTCTTTAATCCACTCATGGTCGCTAAAAATCTCCGTTGTTCACGTACCACTTTCTTCAAACAGAAATTGAGGCGAGGCGTAGCCCAGTTATCATGAACATTCCGAGGTAGTGAATACCTAGAAAAATAGTGCTACATCAGTAAGATAATTATTTAATTTATCGGAACCACATAATTATAAACAAATACGTACCAAATCAGCAAATGATTCATAGATTTTACAGTGTTACGTAGTTTTATCAGCATAAATATGGCTGTTTATCAGCTTGTTCGGTTATAATTTCAATCCGTTTTTGTAAATCTGTTCGTCACTCTATTCAGAGATTTTTGTAATTTTTTTCCGCAATGTTAGCATTGTCATTATTTAGATCACATGTAGGCTAAACTTGATTTGTTTCTTGTTTATAACTTCCTTACTAGTTCACCTACTAACAATAGAGTAATTTCACTTGATGGTACTATAATCACGTTATTTACATTTCAAATTCACACAACTGACAACAATATGTCATATTTTTGTGTATAAATATTTCAAATCATTTAAAAACACAATATATTGATAAATAAATAAACAGCATCACTGCTTATGTTCGACGATCACGTGTTTTGATTTTAGGTTATGTTATGTTTCACACTATACACTCACATACGTTTTACGCGGGACATTTTAAACCACTAACATTTTATATCATTTTATTTATTACGAATAGAATTATGACTTTATTTCAATAAGTAAATAACAAATCATACAAAAATTGCAAACGATGATAATTCATAACATAAAAATTTCAGTACACTACATTCAAAGAACTTGTAATTGAATTTACAACAAGCATCCACTGTTTTTGTATTACTGTAACATATTTCATTACAATTTCTCTATGCACTTTTATTCCACTAAAAAGTTTCTAAGAAAAATAGGTTTCTTCATTTATACACTTTATAGTAATATTCTTTTATAAAATTTTCAACGAGCTCAGTGATGCACCGAACATTTGCAATGCATTTCAATTTATCTCTCATGATCGAAAGTTCAGACATAACCGGCTACTGAAAACCACCAATGAAGCTCCTTCCAAGCGTATCGCTTTAATGTCAAGAAACAAATTTTGCAATATTATTACTTTAATTGTTAATTTTTTTTTCTTTTTAATTTTATAATTTTCTCTAGGAATCGCCAAATAAACTTGTTTCTGTGCAATTTTCGAGCCAAAATTTCAGAAATTAAAATTGGTCGTTAAAATTCTCCGTTGTTCGCGAACCACTCTTCTTCAAGTTGAAATTGAGGTGAGACGTAGCCCAGTTCTCATGGAAATCTCAGATTCACGTAAACCTAAAAAAGTAGTGCTATAATAGTAAAGAATCTATCAATTTTTCCGAAGAATATGATTATAAACAAATACGTACCAAATCAGCAAATAACTTATAATTTCAATAGTGTAAATAATATGGTTTCATTAGCATGGTATGCTTAGTTGACCAAGTTATTAAGTTATGTATTTGATGCTCTTAGCAAAGATATTTTTTATTCTATATCAAAAGATATTTTTTATCATCTTTTGCAATGTTATGTTTTGAATTTGTGTTTTTACTAAACTTGATTTGTTTTTTATGTATAAATTCTCACTAGCTCACATGTTAAATTTTAAGTTATTGCGCTTGATAGCACTCGTCAACTTAGTTAGTTCCTGAAATCACATTATTGAGATAAAAATGTCTGATATTTGTGTATAATATTCGAAGTATTACTATAATATAATTTAATTTGTTCTATCAAATTCTTATAGATTTCTCTACAAATTTATATTTTATTAAAAAGTGCTCAAAAAAATTTGATTTAAAATTTATAACCAGTAATTATAAAATACATATAACTTTTTACATTTTTCACAGACTATCATGCAAAATTCGGTTTTCTGGAGTCGCGTTATCTTAGAATCGTATAGATATCTCAAAGCCTTTTTAGAAGATGCTTTTGAGAAATAAATTAACAATTTATATGTATTATTAATATCGACCAAAATAACTTGGAAAATTACGTACAACTGGCCATGCAGTAAATTTACGACAATTGTAGAACATACCGAAAAATCAAATTCCATTTCATGACATCATTTAACTTTACAAGTCTACTGTGTACTAATCTTTATAGTTGATGATTCGTCTTTAAGGATATCCTTTCGCTCCAGTTGAGTCAAAATAACTGTAGTAGTCAATATTCGATAAATTAAAATAAAAAACCCATAAAAATTCCCAAAATTAAAAAATAAACAGTATATGAGGCATTAATCGTTGAAATTTTGAAAATAAAAAAAAAAAAATAGTTTAATACAAAAATTAATTTGACTCTTGTAAATCAGCTGTTAGTAACCTGGAGTCGCACCGTCAATGTAGCGGTCGATAACAATGCTCTCTACGCTGGAAATCGGCAAAGCAGTAATCAACGTCGTAATAACCCGATGCAGAAAAAGAGGTACCCATGTTATATATGTGGTAGCCTTGAACATTGGGCATCAAAATGCCCACAACGTCCAAAAGGCACAGTGAAAAATGTCAGCACAAATTTTGAAAATTTATACATAGAAGTCGCTTCGACAGAAGAGGTTAACAACGTGACATCCACATCGAGATGGTGCTTGGACAGCGGCTGCACGACGCACATGTGTGCGAGCCAGGAGATGATGGAGGATCTTCAGAAGTGTACAGCAACGCTGAACATGGCCAACACCGCATCGACGACAGCGAAGGTAAAAGGGACAGCGTACCTGACAGCAGCAACAATAAATGGTAATGTAAAAGTTAAAATTAATAATGCATTATTAGTAAAAGATCTCAGGACTAATTTACTTTCCGTGTCGAAAATCACACAAAACGACCGAGAGGTCCTATTTAGAAAAGATGGAGCTGTCATCAGAGACCTAGAAGGCAACGTCAAGATGATAGCAGACCGGGTTGGAGATCTGTACTACCTGAAAGAAGCTGGAGAGCAGGTCAACGCAGCGACAGAGGAGTCGCACACGTCGGAAGCAAGCCTGTGGCATGCTAGACTAGGTCATTTGCACATGGACGCCGTAGTGGATTTGTCGAATGGTCGCGCGACGGGTTTAAAACCGGTAAAAAGAGACGGACAGCCGTGCGAGGTCTGTCAACGAGGCAAGTTGACGACAAAACCTTTTAAACCAAGGACAGAAAGGAGCAAAAAGTAAATTGTACACACTGATTTGTGTCAGCCGTCAAGAACGAGGTCACAAGAAGGCAACCGATACTTCGTTACATTTATCGACGATTATAGTGGCTGGTGCGTAATACACTTCCTGAAGAGCAAGGACAAGGTCTTCGAAGCTTTTAAAACGTATAAAAGCTTTGCAGAAAAACAAACAGGCAAGAAAATTAAAGCCTTGCAATCAGACAACGGCAGAGAATATTGCAACAAGCAATTCGACGAGTTTTTGCAACGTGAAGGCATACAGAGGCGACTCACAGTGCCGTACACGCCACAACAAAATGGCGTAGCCGAGCGTATGAATAGAACAATCGTCGACATGGCCAGATGTTTATTGATTCAGTCAGGACTGCAAGAAATGTACTGAGTAGAGGCAGTAAACACTGCGAATTACCTGAGGAACCGGTGTCCGAGCAGGAGCCATGAAGGAAGAACTCCATATGAGTTATGGCATGGAGACAAGCCAGATTTAAGACATCTACGTGTATTTGGTGCAAAAGCATTTGTACTCAAGAAAGGTCCAGATCGAGGAAAGCTAGACGAAAAATCTGTAGAAGGTAGACTTGTCGGTTATTCAGAAACCGCGAAAGCCTACAAAATACGACGAAATGATACTGGAAAAATTGAATACACCAGGGATGTATCAATTATCGAGGAACCAGTATTGAGATCACGAAACGTCGAACAGATGGATCTTGAATACATGAATCCAGTAGAAGACGCTCCTGAGCCAGGGAGAGAGACCAGGAATGAGAGAGTCCACAAAGAGCCCGAGATGGGACCACCGAAACGTGCACTGGGAAGACCCGCAAAACAAAAGTGAGGGAAACCCGGGAGACCGAGAAAGCTGTACCGATACGTAAGCATGTCGAGTGTCGCTTCAAGCAATGCATCCAGTCAAGGAGAGGACGTACATGATCCAATGGAGCAAGAAGTAGATGGACCCGACGACGTGTTTTACCAGGCAAGCGAAGAAAATCGAGGCGAGAAAAGACCGCTCGATACATCACTAGTGCAAATCGACAAGCGAGCACGCAGTGAAATAGGTGGCGATGGAGCTGGAACATCGACGAACGACGTCGAAGACCTGGAAGACGACGATGAACCGATAGAGGTTAAATTCATCGAAGAAATGGCTCACATGGCTGACATTGAGCTAGAAGAAGCGACAAAAGGCGATAATGCACACGAGTGGAAGCGTGCAATCGCTGATGAGGTGCGTTCACACCTGCAACATGGAACCTGGGAGCTGGTAAAATGACCAGAGCGAGGGAGAGTGATCGGCTCGAAAGTAATTCTGAAAAATAAAACAAACGCAGAAGGAGAAATCACGCGCAGGAAAGCGCGTATAGTAGCCAGGGGCTTCACACAAAGACCTGGATTCGACTTCGATGAAACGTTTGCTCCAGTAGCGAGACTGGACACCATCAGATTACTAGCAGCATTGTCGACGGAGATGGGAACAAAATTACATCAAATGGATGTAATAACGGCGTACTTACACGGAATAATTGACGAGGAGCTATACATGGAAGCTCCGACCACGTTGAAAGAGACTCTGGAGTTCATCGTACGAAGTGAGAGAAGAGATTCACCATTACTTCCGATGGCAACGAAGATGCTTGAGAACTTCGAAAAAGGTGAGCAAGTTTGCAGACTGCGCAAAGCAATATATGGATTGAAACAATCTGGGAAAAAGTGGTACGAACGCTTAAAAGCTACACTCCAGAAGTTGGGATTGGAGCCAACGATATCAGATCCATGTCTTTTCCAATACAAAGAAGACGGAAAAATAATACTAGTCGCTGTATATGTAGACGACATCTTGCTATTGACGTCGAACGACGAGAAATGGATCATAGATTTAAAACGAGGCCTAAACAAAGAATTTGAAATCAAGGACCTCGGAGAGGCTAAATATTGCCTAGGCATCGAAATTAAACAAGAGCCAGGCAGGGTAAGCTTGAGTCAAAGAAAGTACGTCAAGGATTAACTGAAGAAATTTAACATGGTAAATTGTAATCCACAGAGCACGCCAGCAAGCTCAACGTCAAAGTTGAAAGCCGCAAAAGACGCTGAGAAGCAGACGAAGAACCCGCAGTACCGAGAACTAGTCGGATCACTGATGTACCTATCAATAGCAACGAGACCAGACATTGCACACAGTGTAAGCGTGCTGAGCCAGTTCAATGAGCATCCAAATGAGGAGCATTGGGGAGCTGCGAAGAGGGTACTAAGATACCTGAAAAGAACGTCAAAATTGGGACTTGTATATCGACAACCGATTGGAAAAATCGTAGGATATACTGACGCCGACTGGGGCAATGATCCCACCGATTCAAAGTCGTACACGGGGTACGCGTTCATCCTGGGAGGAGCCGCAATTAGCTGGAAATCCAGGAAACAGAAGACAGTGGCACTGTCGACGACGGAGGCTGAGTACCAGGCCCTTACAGAAGCCACTAAAGAGTCCATGTACTTGAGAGGACTCATCTACGAGCTGGGAATTCCACAATTCTCAGATGGAGAAATTTATTGCGATAACCAGGGCGCAATAAAATTGACAACGGCGACGAAGTTCCACGACCGGACCAAGCATGTCAGGATAAAATTCAACTTCGTCAGAGAAGCGGTTCAGAGCCAGACGATAAAGCTGGCACACATGCCAACAGAAGAGATGATCGCTGACATTTTCACGAAGCCACTAACCAGAGAGAGATACACTGATATCACGAAGGCACTGGGAGTGAGTGAGACGGAGTAATACAGCACACGTGCTCGTATTAAGGGAGAGTGTCGGAGATAGTAATACTCACACTGCGCTGATCGTCGATTCATCGCGCATGCTAGTTGCGCCGACACATACACACATATGCATGCATATCGGCATATACGTTTTCTCTAACCATTCGCAGCTAGTCGTCAAGTCTATACACATCATGTAATACATATATATATTTTTCTACTTTGAATAAACGTTGCATATAATTTAAACAACTCTTTTATTAATTATACTATTGAACCCTGCCTATCTCCCATATAAGATTTTCAAAAAAAAATACCAAAAAATTTTCAAAGGTCAACTTTCAGCGAAGCTATAGACTTAAAAAATAATTTAATAAAATCGTTCCATCAATAATCTGCTATTTTTTAATATGAAAAAAGGTGTAGCTTCACTGCGAATGAACCTATTAACTTATTTCTTTTCTTTGAGTCTTTGTTTCTCATTACCCTTTACGAAAAGTAATATTGGCAAAATGTTACAAACCGTTCTTTTTATTTCTTTTTCTTACTTTTTAGAATCAATGACAATTTTTTTGACAAAAACCACTTTTAATCATTATCAAAAGTATAAATGATTTATTATTCATTTTTTTTTATAAAAAATTTCAGGGGGCCCACTTTGCCCCCAAAATTTTGAGTCCTAAATTTTAGGGGGGCACACTTTGCCCCCCCCCCTACTCCTACTTACCCGAGCGCGATTTGGGCTGGGACTTTTGATTGAAGAATAAGAACTTGATATTATTTTCTCTGCAGTAGAGACAGTCGAATTCATCAGTACTCCAATCAACACCAAAAATAAAAATAGTAATTGTGACTTCACCATTTTTAAACCGGAACTTGTTATAAATGATCGATTAGATTTTTTTTTATGTGACAAATAGTTAATTTATTATGATTTTACTAATACAATCTAAAAATGAGAAAAATAATAAGCTTATAGCCAAATGGTTGGTAAAAGCTATAGTAATGCATAACGAATTTAAAAATGGGTATTTATATACTACATAGAAATTGTTACGTATTGAGGTATTAATCATGTCAATAGAGATTATCTTTTGCGTGACTTACAATACGTCAGTGTGTAGGTGTCTATTACTTTTGATGGATCGCTTTGCATACATTTTACAACGTAAAATTGTTCTTATGCTCTAAGTTAACGGTAGAATCTGTTCAAAAAGTTATGTTTTCACGAAAAGAGATATGAAATTATAATGTTATTGCAAAATGATACTGATTAACACAAAAAAATTTCATTTACTGCAGTAAATAATGCAAAATATTTTACCGAAAAAAAGTTATAACAAATTTTTCGTGGTCGAATTCTAGCCTTGAGTTTTTACTGCACAACAAATGTGTCTTTACCGATTAACATTTATCGATTGCAATGAAATAATGAGTCAGTTTCCGAGTAGAGTTGGTAACGAATTTAACTACTTTCCGTGAGTATGACAGTTATAAACAGAGTTGTCAAAGTCACCTTTAGTTATCTAATCTCGGAATAACTACCTCATGGCTCATGTGTAAAAATTTTATAAAGGACTCACTGGAAATCCTTTCATTTTTAATGTATGAATACATTTTTACTTCTGAATATATTCTTAAATTTTTTAATTTTAAAATCGATGCAAATCGTTAATTGAAGATTGTTAAGCCGAATAGAAAAATTACCCGCACGCATATATAAAGTAAATGATTAATTTCAAAAGTAGGAAACAGGTTGACCCTAAAGGCCATCCCTGAAACTTCCCGCTAATTCTATACTTAAACGCTTAAAATTGCACTTATGATGTTTTTGATTTCTTCGAGCTGGCATGGGGGCAAAATGTGCACCCCAAGGTATTTTGATTGTTATAGTTAAATAAGGTGCTCCTTTGATTTTAGATTGATAATTTTGATTGTTTGATTTTTGATTTTGATTTTTGTAACTAGGTTAAGGATTGATGTACAAAGAATTTAGGTTAGCTAGAAAAAAGTAATAATTTTTTGTAAGCGGAACGGGGGTCCGCTATTGTACTTCTAAAAGAAAGAACAATAAATACTACTACTATATAATTATATTATATAAAAACTCGATTTTTGCAAAAAGGGGTAAAAACAATAACTTTCGATTTTCGAAAATTTTTAATTTTCTTCTTGGAAACTAAAAAACGGTTTGTTTTCAAAAAACTAAAAACTTTGAAATAGATAATTTCTCGAGCGTTTTCAGCTCGTACATAGTGGGGAGTTTTATTAGGGATGGCCTGCAGGGTCAGTTAACTCGCTTGACTTCCAACTATGAGCACTGGCCAGGCATGGGTTCGAGTCCCACCATAATCGAATAATTTTCGCTGTGCGCTAGGTTAATTTTCGATTATTTTTGACTGAGGACTCGGCTCATTGCCGAACGAACATTGGCTGTACATGATATCATCATAAAAGGCCAGTTGGACTACATCAGTAAAGAAAAACAACAAATCAATATTAACCAAATTATCAGAGATTATTTAACAAAGGTTTTGACAAAATTATTCTTAAATATTTATATAACTCTTATATTTTTCAGGTATTCTATCTCAGTTCCTGTCATTGCCGATATACTTGCCCTTGGGCAGAATATCATACTCAATTTACCTACTTCACTATATAGGGCAAACCATGGGAATACAATCTGTTAGAGTTCCTATGTACATTGACGAGTTTCGGATGGTAAAATTTTTATAACTCATCAACTTTTTACCTTGAATTACTATTGTTTAATACTCGAGTAACTATTGTTTAATCTATTTTGCAGATCAATTTTTTTGTCAGTGATCTAGTAATCTACATTTTCGGCGGATTTATCTTTTGTCTCATGTTCGAGTCACCATTTTTGGTACTACAAAAATTAATATTAGCTCATAGAACTGAAAGGATAAGCCAATCTTCGGTTGAGGATAAAACTAATACTTCTAAGAAATACTTAAAAGAATAATTTTCTATTGAAAACAAATCAAATATATTTGATTATAATCTGAAATTTTATGAGTAAATTTTCTACTTTATTTTATGTCAAAATTTATTTTTGGGAGACAAAAATTCTAACAACAACAATCTTGAGACAATAAACACATATTTCCACATTACAACTTTGAACTATAGTTTATGTCTTGTATATTATAACTACACTTGAACTACTTTAAAAATATATAAAGAATAAAAATATAAAATATAAGAATACTGGTGTTTGAGGGTCACTCGCAATAAAAGTGAAACTTTTGGTAGATTATGAATAGATGGATTACCTGGAAGGCGCCGAAAACATCCATTGTCAATGAGTCAATGAAAAAAAAAAAAACTGAAGGACTGTAAACTTATGTATATTGAGTACATTTATCCCAATAAAGGCGCGTGCGCATTATCATCCTATTTTAACTTTTTGAAATTTTTTCACATTTGCTTTATTTTATTATTATTGCACGACTCATGATACAAAGCATCAGAGCGAGCTTTATGATCGAGAAATTTTTCATAATGAAATGAGCATTATGAGTCCTGCAATTTTGTACTTTCCAAATTTTCTAAAAATATGATTCGTAAATACTCCCATCCCAAATATCCTCCAAATTGTAAGTACTAATTTTTTGCCGATGAAATCGGCCCTGTAGAGAGTGGTAAAAATTGATTCTTTTAAAAAGATTTAATAATTGAGGCACCAACGGCGTTCAAAAAAATAACTTACTTCTTGTTTTTTATTACATTTAAAACATAAACTTTTTTGGTCAGCTAACTTAAAAAAGCATACAGAGCAGAAATAATGACGGATCATTGGCGATTGAACGTTTTTGAAAAATTTCCGAAAATAATATAACGATTTTATGCATAAAGTTGGCTGAATACAGTGAAGTTGAATTAAGGATAGTAAGTCTGCTAATAAGGCTTTGGTTATTTTATGACGTATCATAGACAATTAGATATAATTAGATAATTGTCTATTCGTATAATAGACGTATCATTCACATAGAGAGGACGAGTTGAATTTTCATTGTTAAAATGAAACACATCTTTAATATCATTTGAATCATCAGCAGATTGATACTCTCTAAATCTGAAACAGTGAAAATCACTGGAAATTAGTAGTAAATTCACTGTTTCACAGTTATAAGTATACCACTTGGTAGACTTATAACTGTGAAACAGTGAAATTCCACTGATTCATTTTTAGAGAGTAACTGTCAGATTCACTACTCAGATTTGCTATCATCTGATTGGCCAGGATCCTAGTCGCTGAACTCATTATTATCAGAGCTACTGATAATAGATTGAGTTTCTTCAACGTCACTGAAGCAATTCATATACTCGCTGTCACTATCACTTATTTCATTGTTGGTCACCATAATCATTGAAATCGACATCAACATTACCTCCGTCGTTTGTGTCTTCGGGATAGATGGTTTGAAAATTGTCACACATCCCATAACTACTTACGCTATCCTCCACGAAAAAAATTTATAATAAGAATATAAAAAATATATATTTCATTTTATACGCATAATATATGTGAAATATATTTGAATTATAGTATACTTATATATTTTTCGTCCTAGGCGGACGTATGGGGGTTTTTACGCACAGACGACACTCAATTTGTAAATGGATGGAATTAAGCAATAATGTAGTTAAGACGTTATTGCTTAATTCCATCCAAATAATACGCCTACGCGCCAGTATCTACTGGGCTGTATAGAACTTTATACAGTCGAAGACAATGGCCGCGTTCAGGTTTACTAAGTTCTTGGCAGATCTTAGCATATCCTATTGAATAAAATGGTGACAGCTGAATAATGATGTAAATACCTGAATAGTAAGTATAGATGTTTTTTATTTTGGACAGACTGACTTGAATAACGCTGATAATTGAAATAAGTATACTCAAGTATTTATATAGTATCGATATAGAGCGGTGTAAACTAACCTCCACACATCATACTTGTAGTTCAATGAGAAAAGTAATTCATACTTATTTTTTGCAATAAAGTTTTTTTTTTATTTATAAGTGTGAAAATATAAGAAATAATGGATAATTTTGATTTATTGGATATGATAATAATGGACGAAATGTTACTGGCACAAGCGGAGGAAACTATCTTCAATGTGATTAATGGATTATTGGGTAATTATTTAATTTAATGAAGGTGATTTTGAAGTACATGAGCTAAACTTTTAATAATTAATAAACTAATCCTTATACTTTATTTAGTTTTGATAATAAAAATTAATTAAAGTCTGTTAAATTCACAGTCCTTTAATTTATTATTATATGACCTTTATTATTATTTCAAGTTAGTTAACTTTAACGTTTCAGATTTTAACAATCATTTGTTAATGGATGATTTTTTTTTATACGACGGAGATTTGGATGGGGATGATGTGAATGCACGGGGTGATCCACCAACTCGAATTAATAATTATTATGAGGAAGTGATTCCTGAATACGATGATGAGCAATTTTATTTGCATTTTCGCATGTCACGAGAAGCATTCATAGTAAGTTTCTGATTTAAACTTCTTTAATTTTCTTAAATGATTTTAATTACTAACTTAGTGACAGTTTATCTAAGGCAAGTATCACAATTACTTAAAGATTAAATAAATTTTAGGATCTACAAGAGATTATTTCTCTGCATGTACGTAATTTGAATGACCCAATACCACTGATCATTTTAATTCTATCTCATAATTTACTTCCAAATTTTATTTCTTGGCCAAATGATGAAGAATCTGCATTAATTGAGAATGTAAACTTAATTATATCATTCTTTAACTTTAACTTTGATGAAATTAATTTATTCATTTTAATCAGAAAACGCTCCAAGATGGCGGCGGATACGGAAATTGCTGATAAGTGTGAAAGTACTTTTAAGTGTCACTCGAATATGAAAGTGCCAAAAATTGTCATATGTATTGTGTGTGAAAGTGTTTACCATGAAGGAGACTTTAATCGTTATAAAAAGGGTTATTTTGTGGGCAAACGACTAGTTGTTTGTCCTGATCACTGCGAGGATAACATAACCTCACTCGACCACGAGGCACTGGATGAAAATGCGAGGAAAATAATAGCACAAATCAAACAACACGAGAAAGAAGACCTAAAAACCTGCCTGAGTAGTAGTGTAATGCTGAACATGTCACAACAAAATGATATAATGAATAAAACGATAATACATGATGAAGGAGATAAGTTAGTGAGTGCTAAAATGGAAATTGAACTGCTACGGGAACTAAACCAGGAATTAAAAAGTAAAAATATGTTACTGTCTGAACTATTAGAATACAACAAAGCGGAGATAATTAAGTCTAAATCTTATGCTGACACGCTGAGAACAAATAAAAATGAAAAATTATCGGACAACATTCCAAATATTGTAATAAAAGCTATAAACAGAGAATCAGCTAAGTCATGTGAACAGACTTTTAAAAAGAATATCTCTGCAAATACCAGTGCTCAAATAAAAAATGTATTGACTACCAAGACAGGTACTGTTATTGTTAAGTGTAAAAATAAAGAAGATGTCTCAAGAACAAAATCTATACTATTGGAAAAACTTGGTGAAAATTATGAAGTTGATCAAGACAAAATGAATTTACCTAAGATAAAAATTTTCGACATTGATAATGATATGGATAAAGATGAATTAATTGAAGACATTTGCAATAGAAATAGTGTAATGTTCGACGGAAATTTTAAAATTGTAGCTGATTTTACTAGTGGTAATAAAAAACGTAGCTTAATACTGGAAGTGTCAACAAACATATACTTAAACGTCATGTCAGCTGGAGTGATATACGTTGGTCATAAGAGCTGTCGCGTATATGATACTTTTGACCTAAGTATATGCTACAAATGTGGCCGTGGTAATCATAGTCAAAAAAAGTGCAATAATGAGGCAGTTTGTCTTATTTGTGCTGGCAGGCATGATACTAAGGATTGCACAAGTTGTACCAAAAAATGTGCAAACTGTGTATACTATAATAACCAGTTTAGTAAAAACAACTGCACTAATCATGTTGCCACTGATGTTACTGCGTGTGAGTATCTTAAGTCCAAATTTAACAAACTACTGAAATCAACTGAATATCCTATTCAACCACGGCTGCCAACCCACCTTGGAAAAGTACTTGAGCCGAAGAGGTCGGCAACGCAGATCTAGCAACAGTTAATGTCATTCGAATTAAACAATTATATAGAGGAGTCAGTAGATAATCTAGAAGATCTAAATCGCAGTATCAACGATGCTGGTCTTCTTCTGCTGCATGTAAATGTCAGGAGTATAAATGCTAATTATTTAAGACTGGAATTATTAATTGCATCTTTAATAACTAAACCTCATGTAATTGTCTGTTCAGAAAGGTGGAATATACCATACCAAAATATATTCCCGTTAAATAATTACACGTGTTATTACAATAATAGTCGTATTAACAAAGCGGATGGTGTGATTATTTATATATCTAATGATTTAGATCACACTACGATAACCGAAGTGGTAGGCCAGTGTAAAATACTCACTACATGTGTTAAAATTAATTCCACCAGTGTTTTAAAAATTAGCGGTATCTATAGATGTCACGATTATGATAAGCGTCAATTTTTAAATGATCTTGAAACGTACATGAGAAACAACAAAAAAAATAACAATCATATATTAATAGGTGATTTTAATATAGATATTAATGATGTAGATGAGTTTTCAGAGTTATTTTTAACCAATTTGTTAGATATGAATTTTTTACTTATGTTTAATAATATTACTAGGCCGAGTGAGAACGGTGGGTCCTGTATAGATAACATGTTTGCGAAAACAAAGATTAAGTGTGAATCCTATACCCTCAAGCAGGTATTTACAGATCACTATTCTATCTTTCTAGCAATGAAAATCAATAAACAGCAGCAAACTAAAGACATTGACACGTTCATTAATTACAATAAACTAGTTAATATTTGCAGTAGAACAGATTGGACAAACCTGTTATCTATAGAGGATTTAAATGTTACCACTGACCAACTCATTAATAAAATCCAAACTATATTAAATGCGTCTAGGGTTAAGAACAAAAAACAAAAGTTTAAACCAAGAAAAGACTGGATTACTCCAGGCTTGATGAAATCGTGTTATACTAAGGAAAAAATGTACAATGAATGGAAAAAAGACAAAAATAATGTATCCTTAAAATTAAAATATTTAAACTATTGTAAAAAACTAGATAAGGTACTGAAAACTACTAAGCTAAAATATGAAACAGAAGAAGCTAGACAGAAATCAAAAAATAGCAAGGACCTATGGCAATATATTAACAAAAAGTTAGGTAAAGAATCTCATACAGATAATCAAATAGATTACGTTATCAAAGATGACGTAAAAATATCAAACACAAATGAATTAGCAAATATTTTTATTGACTTTTTTAGTAACGTTGGGCCCAAATTAGCTGCAAAAATCCCAGGTAATGTAGGTGGTGCTGATGAGACTATAAATCAAAACCCAAATTCTATCTTCCTGAATCCTACTGATCAATATGAAATTGAAACAATTGTTAGTAAATTAAAAAACAAAGCTGGGGGTGTAGATGGTATAAGCACTAAAGTTCTCAAAATTATAATTCCGTATATAAGTAATGTTTTAACATATATTTTTAACAAATCCATGACGAGTGGTATGTGGCCTGGGGCACTCAAGTGTGCGGAAATTATACCAATATTTAAATCAGGGAATAAATATCTAATGACGAATTACCGCCCTATTTCACTCATATCAAATCTTGCTAAAATCTTCGAAAAGATAATACATGCGCGTTTATATAAGTTCATCGTAGAGTGCAATATTATAAGCAGTGATCAGTATGGTTTCATGAAAAAAAAAAAGGAACTAAAGATGCCCTGGAATCGATAGCTAATTTTATTTATACCAATATAGATGCAAATAACCCAACAGTTATTACTTTTCTAGACCTTGCCAAAGCATTCTACACAGTAAATCATAATATTCTATTAAACAAATTATACAAGTACGGCATTAGGGGCACAGCATATGATTTAATTAAAAATTATCTTTCGGATAGACACCAGGTAGTTAAAATTAATACGAGTATAAGTAAAAAAAGTATAGTTAAGTTAGGTGTTCCACAAGGGACCGTGCTAGGTCCTCTTCTATTTATACTGTACGTGAATGACATGTTTAAAATCCTACCAAATAAGTGTCTAGCGGCGTTTGCTGACGACACGGTGATCAAATGTGTTGGCAAAACTTGGTCAGAAGTACAAAAAAATATGTCCAGTTACTTAGATAAGATAGGAATATGGCTACAGAGAAACTGTTTAACATTAAATATAGATAAAACCACCTACGTCACCTTTGGTTCTTATAGTGATAGTGTACCTGAAGTGTTCCAGCTAAAAATATATAATGAGATAATCAAAAGGGTCAATAGCTGTAAATATTTAGGACTATATTTTGATTGTCACATGAAATGGGATGTACATATAGGGAACCTAATAAGAAAAGTTAGATTCTATTTATTTATTTTTTACAAGTTAAAAAAATATATGTGTAGAAAGTCATTGAAAATTATTTACCATGCGCTCTTTGAAAGCATCGTGAACTATGGAATAATAGCCTGGGGTGGATGCAACAAAACCACTAAGAGCATTCTAGTCAGAATCCAAAACAAACTCATAAATATTTTTTCTAATGACAATTCTATATTAGGGATAAGTGAATCATATATCCTTGAGGCTCTGTGTTATCACTATGTAAACTGTAAAAATAATTATGAGACTCATCAAGGAATTACTAGATATAAAAGTCTAATAATACCTAAAGTTAACAAAGCAATAGCATTTAAAAACTCCACCATTGTTGCGATAAAATATTTCAATAAATTACCTGCTCATCTAAAAACGCTAAATCTAAATAATAAAATAATAAGAAAGAAATTGAAATACTGGTTGACAACCACTTTACAAAATTAGACTATGTATTTTCATCATATATACACGTATTTTTTGTTTTTGTTTTTGTATACTTTTCAATAGTAAAGATCCTTTTATACGACGTGTTCCTACATCACCCTATTTATATGTCGAGGGATGCTAATATAAGTTATGTTTCTTTTCTTAGGATAAGTCATTAGCCAGGCCTATGTACAGGTGTTGTTTCACACCTCTATAGGTACATGCACTGCGTATTATATATTAAATGTATTATGTATGTATGTATATATCTTTGTATATCCTGGTAATAAATAAATAAATAAATAAATAAATAAATTGTAGGTTTATTATAAATTGAAGGGAATATCGTTAGGATGTAGCTTGACTTGTCTCTTCTTCACCCTTTACACCTCCAACGAAATGGTCACTGCAAATAGTATCTGTTGGTTTCGGAGTCCACGGTGATCCGTCAATCCTAATAAAAATTTTTTTTTTTCATTAAAAAATGAATACATTCAAGTTAGCAGCCACTACAGAATTTTATAATTTTTTTTAAGAAAAAAATTAGTTCCAAAAAATTAATTTTTAAAAATTGCATTTTTAATTTTTTAACATTTTTACAAGTCGATTTATTTTATATTTTTTTTTTTTGCCATTATTTATTTATTAAAGAAAATTCTTAAAATTATCAAATATTTGATAAATTTATTTTCATGAAAAACCAATTATCACAAAATTATACTCACAAATTTATTAATATTACAAAATTATTTTCATTCATACACGTGAATTGGTGTAAACATATTATTAAGTTAGGTTATACACTACTTACTTTTTTCTCTTAACTGCATTAATCCATTTTCTCCTTTGTTCTAACTTCCAACTAGCACTTGGAAATGTATAAAATTTGCAGTTACTATTTCTGCCAGTATTCTTACATTCAACTACACAGCAACTATTATGGACCATTTTTAATTATATTATCTAATTGTTTACATTTAAATCAAGCATGATTTAACGAAAATTTGACCACCGCGATCGCTGCAATCGATTCAACTGTCCCCACCATACACTCCGCACCTTGCCAATAAGACTTTTTACCTAAATATTTATTGGAGACGAGAGCTTCCAGCACACTCCTTGAGTCGGAGAAAATCACAAATTTCCTTTGAGAAGATTTGAGGATTAGCTTCAAAGCCTCCATGATCGCCATTCCTTCCAGTGTAAAGATCGATGCTATTTTAGAAGTCCGAAACTCCAGCTCCACATTGTCACTACCTCCTACTATGGCAAAACTGCCAAAAACGGAGTTGGGAGACCAAGAGCCGTCTGTGAAAAAGCATGTTGAATTCTTGAGTACCTCTTGAAATATTTCCTTGAAAAAACTATCACTCACATCTAATCTTTTAATTTTTTCCCCCTTTGCGAATGATATCAAGGGTCCATACCATGTAGTACTGAGTTGGTAGTCATAACAACTCGGAGTTAACGACGATCTGATCAAATGCTGGATTTTCTGGTGATCCCGAAAGTAGTCTACAAATAATATTTTTCCATCTCTATTAATTTTAGTCGGGTTATCCTCCAGCTTTATGATATTCTCCAACTTGTCGATGAGAGGGTGATCGCAGGTAGTCAGCATCCTCGTTAAATAGTTGTTACATATATAAAACCGAATCGGAGGTATAGCGGGGGTTCCTTAGCTTCTGCTAAAATAACATTAGTGGTAGTGGACGCTCTATATCCTAAAGCGGCTCGCAATGCTCTAAACTGAATTTTATCGATCTTATTGATCTGTCCTAGTGTCAATTTGTGGAAGAACATGGCTCCGTATTCAATCCGTGAGCGAATCAGTGCTCGGTATAATCCTATTAAGAGCGTCGGATTCGCACCCCACCAGGTGTGCCTCAGGCAGCTGATTGTTTTCAGGGGACTTTGACATTTCTTTCTAATTTCTTCGATGTGTTTATCCCAGCTCAGAGATGACTGAAAGTACATTCCCAGGAAGCAAACCCACTCCGAATTCTGGATTTCCGTACCATTGATAGTGATTTTCCAAACCTTCCGTCCTGCAATTATCTTTCCTTGGTTTTTTAGTTGAAGCTCCTTGTTACCCCGACTGAAGACACAGAGTTTACTCTTTGGAGCAGATAGTTCAAGGCCTAGCTCTGCGAGAGCATGTCCAATTTTGTTCACCGCGATTTCCGAGTTTATTAAGGCCTAGACATGTAGGAGAGGCAGTAGAGAGTACACAGATATCATCAGCATATTGAGCCAATTCGCAGGTATCATCTTCTTTAATTAATCTTTCTAGTTCTTGCACGTAAATTGTGTATAATAGAAGACTCAAAACACTTCCTTGCGGCAGACCTCTAAATGACCATCGAGTTTCGTCGATTTCTCCAAACTGAAATGATAAAGATCTTCTGGAAACGAGATTATATATAAATGCATTTAGGTTTTCTGTTATACCAAGATTTTTAAGCTTGTCAATTAAAAGGTCAGCAAGTACGTTGTCGTAAGCCGCTTTAATGTCCAGAAAAGCTGCACATGTAGCTTTGTCTTCTTTAAATGACCGTAAAATCGGCGTACTGAGGATCTCAATATTATCCATACAAGACTTGCCCTTTCTGAAGCCATACTGTGATTTAGGAAGTTTGTTATGGTGTTCTAACCACCACATTAATCTGTTATTTAAAATCTTTTCCATAACCTTGCTTAAACAAGGAGCTAGAGAGATAGGTCTTAGCTTATTTTTATCCTGTTTGGGAATAAAAAAAATTGAATACCTCCTCCACTCTTCTGGGAATTCTTGAGAAGCGTAAACTTCGTTGCAAATATTTAATAGCAAATTTTTATCTTCTTGGGGGAGCATAGTTATAATTTTGTAATCTATTCCGTAATCCAATCCTGGACTGGAACGAATATTTAAATTTTCTATTGCAAAATCTAGCTCTTTCTCATCAAAGGGGAAATCGAAGAAAGCGTCTCCGTCTGCGTTCACAAAACTCGGTTTTTTCATAGACACCCAGAGTAGGCAGAGATCATCAACCATTTTTTTCCCGTTTAAAATCTTTTCATCAGTATATTCGTTGGCGGTTTCTTGATAGTTCCATCTGTTTCGAAAAGCTTTGATCTTTTTCCAAATATATGATGGATTAGTATGCTTATTCAAACCCTCGCAAAAATTACAAAAGCTCTCCTTCTTGATTCTCTTCAAGCCTCTACTTACTTCTGCCCCTGCTTTTTTGTATGCAAGAAAGTTTTCATAGCTAAAATTTTCTTTAAATTTTTTAAGGCAATTCTTTCGGTGTTGAATTAGCTCTTCACACTCTTCATTCCACCATGGGCAAGGCGCTGCTCGTATTTTTACGAGTGCTCTATTCATGCGGTATTTACCTGACCTTTTAGGAGTTGCTTGGTCAAGACAATCTTCAATGATTGCTGTGAAGGTAGCATATTTGACTTTGATGTCCATTGGCTCCCACAGTTCTGGTTGTTGAGACAGCAGATGAGTCGCATTGTCTTGCGAAATTCATGGAAATCCGTCTTTTTGTAGTATAGTTTCTTTCTTTTAGAAATCATAGACTCACGCTCACCTTGTGCTTGTACACCCTAATCAATGAAAATAGGCGAGTGATCACTACCCCAGGAATCTTCTCCGATCTTCCAGTGAGTCTGCAGTGCTAAGCTTTCATCAGAGATTGTTAGATCTATGGAAGAGCTAGAACCATAACTTGAACTGAGGTAAGTGGACGATCCACTATTTAAACAGACCAGATCATTAGATTCAATACTTGCAGCTATGTTCCTGCCTACTTCACATACTTGCACATCTCCCCATAGATCATGGTGTGCATTGAAATCACCCGCAATTATTTTTCTTCCTTTAAACTGCTTGAAGAAATCCTCCCATTCTTGAAAACTTACTCTGACATTACCCTTTGGAGGACGGTAACACGAGGCGATGGTCATTGGGCCATCACACAAGATTATTTCTATTGCGCAAACCTCCATTTTGCTTTGACAGTCATATAAATCATGAACTATTCTATATCTCAGAGAACTACGAATCAGTATCGCTACACCACTTCCATTCTGGTCCCTTCGATCCTTCCTAACCACGTCGAAACCCTTCAAGTACAGTACATCTTTAGGCTTAAGCCAAGTTTCTGAAACAATGAAAATATCTACATTAGCCGAGTTTTTTTAAGTCTTTTACATGAACTCGCTGTACAGTGCCATCTATATCTTGAATTAGGAATATTTTCCTGCTTATTTTTTCTATTACTGTATATTGCCCGCTATATTTTGGCGCCAATTTCGCTGAGAATTGTTGTCCAGCGGCCGATAATAAATATTCTCGTTTGGAAACTAATTCACCGACTGCTGGTTCCCTCAGTTTCTTCTCTTTTTATTATAATTTTTACTTTGCCTTGTAAATGCGTCTACTTAATTTATTTTTACTAACTCGTATGCATTTTGAAGTAACTCTACTCGTCTATTGATGTCATCATCTTCTTCTACCGTGTATCCTTTCTCTAGCTGAGATCTTGTTGTGTTTGGAGCGTTTAATTCTCTCCCGTAGTTTAAAAATGCTGGCGTGGATTGTGTACTATCATGTTTAGCTGTATTGTAAGCGTAAGCTATTTCATTAATATTATTTGCCCATGGGCGCTTAGACTCAAATTTATAACTAGCAAATTTACAAGCACTATTTTCATAGAATTGTAAAGTATTAAATGAAAAGATTCTTCCCTTTTTCATGGTCAAATAATAGTATACTTATTGTCATATTTAATCTATTCAATAGTTATTCTATTGTCATCAAGCGCCATTGTTTATCCAATTATTAGTACATTCAGTAATAATCCGGTCAACTAAAGTGTCTAATCATTTAATCTTACCGGAATAATACGTTCAAATTCGATACGCCCTTACCTGGGTTTTAAAAGTTAAATTTTGGGGTACGCAATAATACGTTATATGAAATTGTATGAAAAAAAGATATATACTTTCTATTTTTCAACTATAGCCAAATTTTGCTATACTAATGAGTAATGAGGTACTTATACTGTTAGAATATTTTCAAAATTAGTCTTAGGACATTCTCCAGAGCGATCACTTCGCAATTTGCTCTGAGTTATTTTGGCTTCAAGTGCTTTCTTTTCTTAAGTGAAATTTTGTGAGATTTTCTCGATCAAAATGTCTGGAAAGTTAAGAATTATGCTCGCTTTGGACGTAATGAGGCTGCCTGAAGAGAAAATCATTCAAGTAGCCAAACTCACCGAAAAAATACAACCCAATGCGATCGTGGATGGTGAGATAGACTTTTGGGAGTTTACCTCCGATACCATCAGGAGAGTATTTATGATGGTCCAGATGATTGTTAAAAATAATCAGCAGTCCATTATGAGTTTGGAAGAGTTGAAGGAGAAAGTTCAACAAAATGAAACATTGCTGAATGCTGTTGAAAAATATCTGCCAAACTTTTTAATGCCAAAAAAGGAAAGTAAAAATGATACTAGCAGCAGTGATAGCAGTAGCAGCAGTGATAGTAGCAGTGATGAAGAAGAAATGGATAAGACTTCGCATGCTAACAACTTCGAAGAGAATTTTAAAAAATTGTTAGAATGCAGCTATTATTGCAAAATCTTTACTGATGATGAGAAAAAATCAGTAAAGATGACAATCAAACGGGATATAAAAGTAAATCTTGATTTGAGTGAGAGTGAAAGTGAAGATGAAGATGAACCCGAGAAGTCAACTTAATTGGATCCACGGTGTATTAAGGTTTCTGTGGCCTTAGAACGCCTGGATTCTATTCCGCCATCGTTAAATAAAAAACCAGTGATATTTGGTCAAACCATCAGCCAGCCTACCAGCCGAGCTAGCAGCCGAGCTAGCAGCGAAGCTAGCAATGAAGCTACCAATCTAGCTAAGAGAAAAAAATCACTGGGAGCTCAGGAAAGGATTTTAAAACGATTTACACAATTCAAGCAACGAAAACGAAAATCCTAAATTGTGTTGAAATATATATGATATTAAAATTTTTGTTTTTAAACTTATGTATTATAATTTAAATTTATTAATATTTTTGAATTTTTTTTTTGTAATTTATAATTTCTATTTATAAGTAAAACTTTTGTGAATTTTTAATTTTATTTTGTATTTTGTATTTTTTATGTAATTATAAAATTGAATTATGTTTAGTTTTTGTAAATATGTAATTTTTATAAATAATGTAGATTATAAATTTAAACTTAAGTTTTTAATTTTTGTAAATATTTAATTTTTATAAATACTGTAAATAATTTTAATAATAAAAAAAATATGTAAATAATATATAATAATATTTTACTAAAGATATAGTAAGATTAAATAAAAATTTTTTAATAAGCCTAATTAATGTTTTTTTTTATTATAACTATTATAATGTTTTTATTATTGCATAATTTTTAATGGTTTAAAAAAATAATAGTCTGAGTTTTCTCAAAATTGTAATCATTTAATTTTGAACAACTTTGCAATCATTTAAGTTTTTTGGACCGTCAAAAAAACTATTTTAAAGTATAAATAGAATATAATAATATTAATAATCTATATTATTAAGAGAATAAGCAAAATTTAGAGGCCAGTGTATTTATATGATAAAATGGGCTTTTATAGTTAAATTTGGTATCTTTGGAAAAGTCTTGACCTGGAGTTGTGCCGTCTCATAGTTTCATATAACTATCAATTTATGCTCGTGCGTTACCCCTTCCATACGAAGTCCCCGGCCATAATGATAAGTATTTAGGCGGCATTCGAAAATGATCTAGGGTAGAGGTACCGAATACTGAACAGGCTCCATTTATTGAACGAACTGCATAGAAAGTTAATTTTTAAAATAATTTGAAGTCGTATTTCATATTAAATCTACAATTATTATTAAATAGTTATTTTGTAACTATAAAAGTTTGCATGCGCAAACATATTGCGCAATAAAACTTAAAAAAAAAAACAAATGTTTGAGTACACCTCTCGGCAAACTATAGAAACCGGTCATTAGAAGCTTAACCTTGTTGTGTTTGGTAAGTACTTTTACAGTGAAATTTTATAAGTTTAATAACTTTATAATAAATAAGTTAGTATTAATCATAAAACTAAAACAATAAAGATTAGTTGTCAATGATTATTTTTATTATAATTGTCGTTTTATTTTAAATATTACTCTGTTCAATAATTGGTGTTGTGAATTATCGAGTGCACCACTAAAATGTCAGTTTTTCAGTAATTAGAACATTTATTAAAATCAAAGCACCATTGAATGATCAGGGTATTATTTGCTAATAATGACGAGTTAACTTCAAAGTTTACGGTTGGAGTTTTAAAGAATTAACGAAATAATTAATAATAAATTTAAATAATACAGAATTTTTTTTTTAAGTTAAAACAAGTATTCATTTTTTTATTTTTATTTAAGATAAGTATGTGTTAAAATGACACCAAAAGCTCCAGCTAAAAAAAAGAAGTCGGTTCAAAACCGCCAGAGATGTCAATATACTCCTGAGGATTTAGAAAATGCTGTGAATAGTATAAGAAATTCAGAATTAAGTATGAACAAAGCTAGTCAGATGTATAATATACCAAAGGCTACTTTATCTATTAAAGTAAAACAAAATCATGCTGTTCAGTGTAAGCTAGGTCGCTCAACGATTTTGACAACGGACGAAGAGGATAAAATAAAAAATTGGATCTTAAATAAAGCTAAATTGGGTTTCCCTATGTGTCGTGAGGATATTAAGAATGCTGTTCAAAAAGTTTTAAAGGAAACGAAACGTGATAACCCTGTTATTGATGATCGTCCTGGACGCAAATGGATGGAATTATTTTTAAATAGGCATCCCGAAATAAGTTTAAGAAACAGTGAAGTTTTATCAAAAGCTAGGGCTTGTGTGACAGAAGAAGGAATTAGAGAATGGTTCACTGGTTTACAAAATCATATTGAAATTGATCAAAAAATTAATTTTTCTTTTAATTACTGATAAAATGCACACAAAAGATAAATACTGAATTTTTATTGTAGAAATTTATGATTCATCAGCACTAGTTCAACTCTCGGCTTGGGCTATTCGAATCATTTCTCCGGCTTACCTGCAAACTTCCGAACTCCTGTAAAAATATCTTCCCCCTCTTTTACCTTCGTCCCTTCTAATTTTTCTTGAAACGAGTTAAAAATATATTTATTTTTACAGATTCTTTTATTAGAAGTAGTTTATATTCAAAAAATTTAAGAAATAATTAATTTAAGTCAATTTTTTAAAAATTATATTTATATAAAAAATAACAACAAAAATTTTTTTTAATTTATTTTATTATTTTACAATAAATTGATGCTAATTTTTTAATTATTATTTTTTTTCACTTAAGTCCACTTGAAAAATATGGAATATGTTTGTATTTAAGTTATTTATCTAAAAAAGAATTATTTACTATCTCATGTAATAATTAGTAGGTCAACTTATATAATAACTAAGAAAATTTTCCTGTATTGTTTGCTACAATACATAATTCCTTCGAACTGTTCAGGTAAGGAAGTACCGTTTGTCAGACTACACTTAACGCCAGTCAAGCCACAGCAACGTCAGGTGTATGAACTCTGGCCACTCTGGCGTGTTATAAGCTTTAAATTTTAGATACTTTAGAAACTCTAGAGTAATTTTATATTAATTGTTTGCATAAATGTGATTTTATTAAAGGTACGTAGTGAATTTTTATTTTTATAATTTAGTATTTAAACTTCTTATTTAATTAAATTTTTTTTTTATTTTAACACGTCTTGGAAAAATTTTGTTGTTTCTTTAAAATATTTATTTATTTCGCGGTATTATTTGTGTTAGAAATAGCAACAAATTCCTTCGAAATGACTTTCTAAGACTGCTTATCAAAAATAAACTGATAGCCGATAAGTAGTAAATTTAAATTGCATAGTTAAAGCTATCAATGACAATAGATCGAACGCAATTATTTTTTTAATTGTGTAACAAAAAGCATTTTTATATTTTCGGAATAAAACTTTGTTAATTATTTAAAAAAAACTTAATCTTCTTTAAATATCTGAAGTTATTCTGATCGTTTTTTTTTATGTATTGATAATGACCATTGTGTACCGTTATTCTGTATCAAACCTCGAAGGCGAAGAATGTCAATTTAATGTGGGCTACGGTATTCAGAATCACATATTTTGAGGGTCAACAGCATTGCATTTAAATATTTTATTAATCTTAAATCAAACTGTTTATTTAAATATTAAATGTTTGCATTTTCTTTCAAGAAGCGAACATAAACATGTCATTGATCTTGACATTATAATATACTATAACTACAATTATATGTGCTAAGTATATTTATTGCGTCATTTCAATGTTTCTATGTTATCTAATAGTTTCACTTTGAATATTTATTATTTATTATTGAAAAATAATTATTAATGCATCGCGAATATTTTTTTTCAGCTAATAAAGTTAAAGTTTTATTCAACAGAACGCAAATGTAAATGCTTAAATAAATGAAGAAGTATACATCATTTTTATTTCAAGGAATATATAGTTTAGTACAAGGCCCGTTGAAGAAGCAACGGTATTCTAATAATCATAATCCGAAACGTTTCCGGCTTGTTGCTTAAAAACATGACAATATTGACCCGTATTTTTAAGAGCCAAAATTTTTTGAATTAAAAATAATAAATTCTATCGAAAATATATTGTAAAATATTCTTTTGACGTTATAGAGAGACAATTATTAAAATTTTTGCAGAATCTGAAATCGTATATAAATATTTTTAGTACCCGAAAAATTTTTTTAAACAAATAAATTACTAATTTCTTTACACTGTAAAGGAAAAAATAAAAAAAAAAATATATTTATAGTTTCTTGCAATTTCTATCCGTTTAACATTTTAAAAATTTGTACTATAATATTTAATTTATTAAAAAAAATCAGAAAAATGATCAGAAGTCTATTAATTTCAATAAAATAAATATTTGATCCTTTTTCATTCTTAATACTTGATAAATAAAAATTTCGGCCAGAAATTTGAGAACTTTTTTTTTTTTAATTTTCTAAATATTAAAAAGAATAATATTCGTCATTTAAAAACTGTGCAGTTCGTAATATTTGAAGCCTCAAGGCCCTTCATTGTGACTGTAGGTATATGAATGATAGTTTTAGCTATAGTCCAACGAATATTTGCAAAGGTAGCACGTTGAACCTAACCTTTAAACCCAAAAAATAAAAACATAATTCTCAAAATTATATGTGTGATGTAAAGAATGTAGGGTAAAGAAACCAAATATTGACCCAACAGCATAACAACTTGATTCAAAATAATCTAATAATTTAATTTTATGTTCAGTACGTAATTATCAATTTTTAAACTATAATTATATCAATGTAAATAAATATTTGCAGTTGTTATAATAAAAAAAAAAACAAAATATAAGCTTGTGTACAAATATCAGAAAGTTGGGAAAACTAGTCATTAGAACTTAATCTCGCCGTGTTTGGTGAGTACATTTGTGATCAATTTATATACAATTAAATCTATACTAATAAATGGAGAGCCGGTTTTTTTATTCGGTTATTCTGCGAAAACTACTAAACCGATCGGAATCATACTTATACCATAAGATGCAGCGTGTTTCAGAGAAGGTTTTAGTATATGATATGTTGGTGATTACTTATCTGGAACCTATATTTTTAACTTCCCGCTAAAAATCTCAGATTTTCAAAAATCAGGAAGTTATTGTTTTCACCCCGTTTTGCTAAAATCGAGTTTTCATCAGATCTCGACGTTTTAAGGTCATAGGAAGCTTCTCTGACTACCCCCGCGGTGGTGTCTGTGTGTCTGTATGTGTGTGTGTGTGTGTGTGTGTGTGTGTGTGTGTGTGTGTGTGTGTGTGTGTGTGTGTGTGTGTGTGTGTGTGTGTGTGTGTGTGTGTGTGTGTGTGTGTAGTA